>JAPYZE010001492.1:0-24906 GCA_030522805.1 Leptomastidea abnormis | reverse complement strand
TATATATATATATATATATATATATATAGTGTTTGTGTGGGCTGAGAATGCAATCTATTGTCTTGTGTTTATCCCCCTACTCCTCTTCTATATAATGAACAGCAATTGCGTCGCTGGATCGCGTCGCGGAAATTCGATACGCATGAGACGAGATAGCTTACTTATTGCTGCGAGGAGTTGATGAGAAATTTTAAATAGATTTATTTTTGTTGATCGTTATTAAATTGTTCAAATTTCAACAAATTTAAAATTAATTGCTTACGTGAGTTTGTTTAAAGTAATTAAAAAAAAGATGAATTAAATCTGATCTTATACTTGTTAACTGTACATCATTATGATGTAGACGCTCATACGTCATTTATTATTTATGAATGCTTTAATTTTTGATAAACCCGTGTCGAGTTGGATGCCAGGATGGAAACGTTAACTCGGTGACTTATTCAGGAGAACATCTTCCATCGTTCGTTTTACAAGGGGATGGTGGTTTATGTCGGGATGTATGTGTGTGTATATCTCTAAAAATAGCTTTTTAAGACCTGCGTATACCATTTGCTTTTAATACTCGCTTTGACATTGAGGCTTAGCATACTATATACGCTAAAGTATAGTTTTTAACATTTTTATTTATATTTACAAGTTTCAAGGAGTAGATCTGAAATGGCTAAGCTGATTAAACGCTAGTTTTGAAATTCTCCGGGCGAGGGTTCGATTTCTGGCGTATACCGGCTGAGCCATTAATTGTACGAGTTCACGTATGCCGAAATACGCTTAATATATAAGTGTCAGAAAGATTTATACAAGTTTCAAGGATCGATTGGTCGAAATACAAATTTCATTAGTGACAATTTTTTTTGTAGTTTAAATGTGGAATTAAATTTGTAATTAAATTATTAATATAAATATAAAATTATTAATATAAAAACCGATAAGAATTTTTTCTTTTATATACCAAATTTAATTGACTTTATTTTAATCAATTATTTGAAACACCTTATTTTATCTCTATCTTTTCATAAATAGATACTTCTTAAATCCATCCAACAAATATATCCATCACATGTATAAAAATCTTCCTCTCCCAATTCATCTTATTTCCAAGAAATATCATTTTTTTGACAAACGGACATATGCATCTTCCTCTCTCTTATTCATATACTCTCGTTCAAAGGATCGCCTACGTGTATGTGTTTTTCCACATTGACGTTCCAGAGGCCAAAGAGACCGACGAGCGATACATCCCGTCTCGGAAAACTTTGAAAGCACATATACACACACACCCTTACACTCACAGTATAACAACGATATCTCACCATACACACTCGCAAGCAAGAGCTTTTAATTTTCAAAACAAACGAACTCACATTCTCTCATTCTGCCCCCCCCCCCTTCCTTCTTTTTATATATATGCATTCAATTCCAAAGTAAGCAGTGGTTGAAACAACCCACGTATACACACACACATATATAATATAAGCTCAAAGCTCTTGAATATCTTTCCAACTAAGAGAGTCTTAGGGTCGATCACCCCTACGGTATATACTGTAACGTCGGTACTTTGAAAATATATAGAGCGAGTCTTATGTAGCAAGCATATACCTACATATAGATAGATAGATAGAAAGGCGCGTCTCTCGCTTGCTCTATACCGGAAAAGGAAGGGTTTATATGCCCTACGGCCGGATTTCCATGTCACGGGCACTAGGCTTGCGTATAGCCAGTAGATGAAGAAGAAGAAGAAAGAGAGAAGTTATATAGAGGGATACGTAGAAGTGCGTGATGCTAAAGAAGGGCGGAGGGGAGGGGGGTGAGGATAGTAAGAGGATAAATGGGCCACTCGCTTGAGTTCCGGCTCGGTTACGCTTCAGCACTCTCTCTCTCTCTCTCTCTCTCTCTCTCTCGCGTGTTCGGAACTACGACGTCCAAGCTATAGGGTAGGAATATAAGCTTTTGGTCTCTTTTACACGCCTTTACCTCTCGTACTTTTTCTCTATCGTACTCTTCGACTCACTTTTTTTTTGTTCCGGGCTTGAGTTTCATGTAAAGGATGATGAACGCGTTAGCAGCCTGCTTGACTTCTTAGATTTTAAATGCTTTGTGAAGTTTAGGTTGAAAGTAGAGAGTCGTATTTTTTTGGATATACGGTTCTTGTTAGACGAGCTTTTGACGCTGAGCTTGCATTATTGGATCGACCGGTTTTAAACTTGAACAAAAAAAAGAAGTACTTGAAGTTTTGTGGGTGTAATGTTTACGACGTTTACGTGTAGAGAATCTAGTTTATTACTTTACTAGAAAAAAACAGTATAGTTAAATTATGAAGGAAGATACGAGTTATGAATTGAAGTACAAAATATTTATATAAGTACGAATAAATTATGTTTTTCAAAATATGTTCGCTGTTAATCAAATTCTCAGATCTTATACGTGTATATTTGTATGTATATACGAGTGCGTGTTTAAAGAAAATTATATCGACAACTTATATGTATATAGGATATGAGGGTTAGAGTTATATACATGCGATTATCGGGACAAATTACACAGGAGGATGCTTTTTACACAGTGAAAATAAGCTGATATTACAAAAAGCACACCGCGATGTCCAATGGTAAAAATGTAAAGCTTGCGTATACGGTATATAATATATAGATTACAGATTCACGTACATAGATGAAAATCTTTTTAATTAGTCCTGGCAGGCGTATATTTTTTTTTATTTTCATGAAGAAAAAGAATAAAGATAGAAAGAAATGCGTGTAACATGTAACCGGCAATTCTCGTAGTCACGTGCGAAAAAAAGGGTGGTACGATCAGCATATGATCAATATATGCTGTCGGACGATTTTATCTCGTTTTTTTTTTTTTTTTTTTTTTTTTGCAACGAAGCTCATTGATCTTCTAAACCTTAAAGCTTCTTAAATGTCTGGGTGTTTAAATCTTTAAAATAAAATTACAGAATAAAGTCTATGCATATCAACAAAAGCTCATTTTTTTTTTTTAAATCTAAAGCTGCATGGAAGAGAAAAAAAATTTAAAAAAAACCGAGGAGTCTAAACGCAGAAAAAAATATCGCGGTAGCGCTAAGAAATCGATTGCCCCTTCTCTTTTTCTCTACTAGTCTGAGTCACGCGCGTCTGATAATCTGGTTGGACGGGTCTCGAGTATATATATGTATAAAACGAAAAGAGAGGGCGGCTTCTCTCATTCTATCCCATCGTGCACGTGCTGTTTTTTTTTTTATTTTAAAAATTTTTTTTTTCTTCTATTTAATTCCGAGCTGACATTGGCTACGAGGCTGAACTTGCTTGCTTATGGGCCTCCTTCATATTTATAAGGGCTCACAGTTTCCTGCTAAGATTTTTTTTGGTTGCGATATGTATGTGCTTATATTGTTTGCAAAGCTGTATCATCTTTAGAGTGAGTTAGGGGTTATTGAGAGTTACTTGCTCTGAGTAAGTTAGTTTTTTTTAATTTTATAATTTTTATTAATCAAGTTGCTTTATTATAATCTCATATTGACTTATCGTATTTATTATGGCTGATGTATTATTCATCGCTTGTTGTATTATACATATACCTATAGAGCTAATATATTGACTATATTTATTTTTGCATACAGAATTAATTTTAAATATGATATGAAATTCAAAAAAGAAATACAGCATCGGATAATCAAAATTGTGTTATTATATATTTTTGTTAAATAAAATAATAAATTATTGATCAAAACGCGAAGCAAATCCTAAGCAAAGTTTTGGCAATTAAAGCTTCTTTCTTTTATCTTGGTATGGCAATAAATGAGTAGAATATATATACACAGCAGACTTGGAGCGAACAAGTAGTAAAGGGTCTCTCGAGAAAGATGCCCGAGGCAAGAGGAGTAGATAGATAGAGAGAAAGAGAGAGAGAGAAACCGGTTGAGGCGAGTCGCGTGTATATAAGCTGCGAATCAGGGGAAAGCCAACTTGGTTGAATATATGTATATATGTATACTCATCTATGCGTCTATATAAAATCAAGTTGTGTATATGAAGAATAAGCATCTCTTATATAGCTTGTGTGTGCCAACGTGATTATATAGGAGAGCAAGCGCGTTTTGACGCTTTACGGGTATAGATTGATGCGAGAGTAAGAGGACTTGATTTGGTGGATGCTGGAATAAAACCGCTATGTATACGCACGTGATCTCAGAGTTGACCGAAAAGTTAACCACGCGAGAATAGAAAGTCGATCGTTCGATTTGGATTTTATAATATTGTATTCCGAAATGATAGTCACACAAACACGTGGAATATTGCGAAATTCATTTTGATGGTACCACTGTGGGACTTATTATTCTCTAGCATACGTTTATTATTTTTTGTATAACATTTAAATGCTAAATTTTCAACCCGCATATAATATTCTTCTTAGAAATCCTGGAGATTTATGAAAATTTTGTAAGCGAGACTCTTGGTAGGTACAACTAAAGGCGCGAGTCGAAAGGCTAGCTTGAAAATTTACCGTTACTTGGACGAAGTTGCTTATATATAGTGTACATATATATATGTATGAAGAGCCTGGACTATGGCTTTCCTTTTTTTTTCTTTTCTTTTTGTGCGAGTTGTTGGTAAGCGAGAGCTTCTTCGCGTGTGTGTGCTATGGAAACGAAAATCCTCTCGATGCGTATTCCCCCTTATATACCGAGACCTATAAGCTTGGAACAAATATAATGGCTAAGCTGGGTATAAAGTACGGATAAATGGTTACATGAAAAGAGACCTAATCCTTTGTAGTATTATAAAGGATACTTTTTTTTTATTGTTTATGTTGTACATCTTTTTTTATATTAAAATTTACATTTTTATTTTTTTTATACTTTTTTTTTTAACTATAAATTTCAATGCTAAAATAAAAAAAAAAACAGATCCATAACAAAATAATAAAAAGATTAGTCAAGTATCTAAAAACCATAAAAAAAAATCAAATTTATATCGATTTATTCACAGTCCATAAATGTCACATCATCATGAAAGAAATAAAAAAAAATGTTCTCCAATTCTGTTCAAACTGTACGATCATCAATAGCAGCAGCAGCAGAATTTTTTTCTTCATCGATACTTTTTTACGTAGAAACAATTCATTCCAACCGATACGAACCGATGATCGCTGTTAGCAAAAAAAAAAAACGATTCAACAGTGAGTATAGTTCTAAAAGAAAAAAAAATCGTGTGAATATGTATATATTATATCCCTCTCACTCTCAGCATTTTTGACTCTTCTCGCTGGTCCTGATGTACACTCGTTCCAAGAATCCTCGAAGGTGAGCGAGATTAGGTAAGCGGCCGAAGCGCCCGCTATATATACATATACATACAAACGTTGGCGCGAAAGCAAAAAACGAGGTGTAGGTATGCGAGAAGTGAAGTTGGCAGCGTGACGTAGGTATACATGAGATACTTCGTGAAATCAAAAGACGATACTTTTCAAGATACATACTTGAATTGAACCGCAGGTCATTACAACTCCCGGATATATTACTTACTCAAAAAGATATGTACGTGTGTGTGGTGGTAGATGTACAAATCGATCGACAGTTCAAGCTTCCCAACATCATCAAATCGACAATACAACAAGTTCATCATCATCTTCTTCGTCGGTATAGGCACAGCTCTCTTGAGAGAAAGAGAGAGCGATATTGTGTCGTACAGTAAAACTGGATTCCGAGGGCAACTATATAAGAGGCGCGACCGGTTTTCCACACTGCTAGATCCCTCGCTCTCTTTCTCTTTTTCTCTCTACCAGCAGGTGTGTCTGATCTATACCTTCGTATATGAACATCATTCCAGCATCCTTCTCAATCTTACCGAAGATATATACCAAGATGTAGTACGTATGAGTTTTCTTTTTTTTTTTCCTTTTTTTTGTACTCCGCTGACGTAGATGATACTCAAATTGCCCTTGCTATACAATCCAACCGGCCTCGTCAAATTTCTTTTTTTTTTCATCTTTTATACCAAGTGGTGGACTGCTATGGTAACGCCCACTTTTGCTGCATTCATATATGTGTGGTTGATGGATTTTTCACCGTGAAAATTCAGTTGCTCTTTTGTTTTATGTTGGATATGTGTGTATGTATATGCTTTGATCGATCAGATGTTATTGAACCTTGAATTTTAATCGGTACCAGGTGTATTTTTTTTCTTTTTTTTTTGAAAAAAAAGATTTTATTTGGTGAACTTTTTTTCTCAAATATTGAGACTTTTTAGTGAAAAAATATTATTTTTACATGTATCAAAATATTGAAATTGTTAGCTTGGTAATTTATAATTTTTTTTTTAATTCGTTAATATCAAGAAAATAAAATATAAAAATAAGATTTATATTGCAACACAATATATGTGAGATATATTTTTATTAACTTCTAGCTCAAGTTATAAGATCACTTGGAGCACAAAGAAATGCAAATTGAAAATGATTGAAACCATTTACGACATACAGATAGTCAAAGTGAATAGTATAAAAGTTCAAGAAATAATATACTTATACTGGAGTGACCGTTTGTGAGTGTCTTAGCAAGTCGTCTGTTACTACTTGAAGAAGATTAGAGATAATATTTGCAATTTTAGTTTGACTTTTATGACTGCTTTTATTGAACAATATATTTTATATATATTTAAATTGAACTTTAAATTAAAATTACTTTAAATTATTTTGTATACTTTTTAAAGTAAAAAAAAAGAAAAATTTGACGAACATTGCAAATTATCTTTTATATCAGTTAACCATATTCGATCTTTGTTCTTTTTTTTTATTTAATGTAAAGTTGGTAATTTAAATGCAACGTAGACATTAAATTTTACATGAAATAGCTTGTTAAAAATTTTAAGGGAGTTAAAAAAAATTTATGAAAATGTTTAACCTCTTACTTCGAGAAAAATTGATTTATACCTCACATTTTTTTATTTCCTTAAATGGTTTACGAGATCTTAACTACATTATTAAACTTGACAATATTTCATAAAAATTTAATAACCATCTCACGCTTGCTCATTATCAACAAAATATATGACCAATAAATTCATATTCAAATTTTAGTAAACAATATTATTAATTTTGTATTTTATTTTAAAAAAAAAAAAAAAAAAACTATGCATTTCCTTAAAATATATTTTTATAGATACAGACTACACGAACACATATAGAGATGAAAGCTAGAGTTCAAAGTGCGGATATAGCAGCAAAGACGAGCTGCTATATACTCTCTCGTCTGTCCTTGAACATGACTTGCGGCAGCCGGGATATATAGTGTGAGTAGCAGTAGTATAAGGCTATATAGAAAGGGGGGAAAGCCGCGAAGCCCCGAGAAGAGCAAGTATATAGTCTCGGTTGATTGGCCGGCCTTGGATCCCGCCAGATGGCCGAGGAAAGCATCAGTAGCAGCACGTGCGCTGCTGCTGCTCCTGCTGCTGTCTCGCAGTAGCTCTCGCTCTCAATATATACCTACTCGATCAACTAGCGTTTTCGACCCTTCGATATACGTATATAACACACTTGTGTAAGTATATACGTCTCTTGGGAGCTTATATTTGGATTCCGTGTACTTTTACTCCGATCAAAGCCCTTTTATTCTAATTTTTTAAAATAATAATCCAATTTCCAGAATTATTTAAATGCTTTTTATAAAAAAATGCTGGTATAGTCCTAAAAAAAATTTGTAAATTGCATTAAATATAAATAAAAAATACATCGCAGTATATGTGTGCATGTTCATACCATCTCGGCCTAGTTCCACCGGAGTATATCGAGAGACGCGAATAACCGGTCTCGCACCAGTCGTCGGCACAGGCAGCTGCAGCAGCGCAAAAGCTTCCACTGCATATAATACTACTTTTAGGAGCATGAATGAAAATCGTACAGCCGTATTATAGCTTGAAGAGAATTTTTGCGATTCAGGGTCATCGTCGTGTTCTCTCTCGTCACTTTACGACTCCCAAAATAAGACCTGCAGTGTGTGTGTGTATATGTGTGGCTTTTGTTGCCGTCTTTTCTTGAGCTTCTACTCTAGCTATTTTTGAGTATATATGTGGGATGTATATAACATGTTCGAAAGCTTTTTTGAGTAAAAAAAATGCTCGAGAGGGTGAAAGTGAGAAAGAGAGTGCGAAAATACATAAAAATAGCGAGAGCTTACTTTTTAAACGGAAGGATTGATATTCAGTCGAGACTTTAGTTTTTTTTTTCGACTGTGTTGAACTATATTGGGCTTTGTAATGTGTTATAGTTATTTTATTGCTTTTTGAGGGCGAAATATTTAATGTAGTATAACTTGATTAAAATATTTATATTGTTATGGTAAACATGTTGGATTAATCTTTTAATCTTGTAGTCTGATATGACTTAGTCGGTACGAAGTTAGCTTTGTAATCTACAAGTTGTGGGTTCGATTCCTAACATCAATCTGCTGAGCTTTTCCATGCCAAAATACTCTTAAACGTCAAAAAGGCTTGAAAAGAGAAATCTATTATTTCGTGTATCTCAGTTTCTGCGTTCATATTTTTTTTTTTTTAATTTTTGTATTGGCATTTAAAATTTTGCAAATATTTATATTAAAATTAATAAATTTTAAGTAAAACCTCTTCATCTCCAAAAATCGATTTCTCTAGTCTAACATGAATTTCTTAATAAAATAGCCTTTACGCGCAAGCATAAAAGCCAGAAAGCAGCTTGGTTCTTTTTTGTTGTACTGATGGAACAGGTGCACACGTTGTTCGCGCATCGATCGATGTATACATATTATACGCCTCCACCCTTATTTCGCGGAAACGAATCCCTCTCTCTCTCTTTTCCCTTCTTTCACTCCCACTCGTCTCGTATTATAGCAGGCTTCGCAAGACACACACACGCGTTATATGTACCGCCTGTATTATATATAATATTTTCTTACTCTCATGACTGCTTTCTGTATTAGGCCTCTTCAACATTATATTTCCGGAGAATTCGACTTGCAATTTTTTTCATATGCAATTTTTTTTTAATATTATCGATTTATTTAAACTTTTAAATATGACTGGATAAAAAAAAGGTTAAAGACCGCTATTACTGTTGACAGACTCATTGTATCTTTGTTTTTTATGAGTGAAAAGGAAAACTCGAGGCGCATCGAATGTCGATTTACGCACTAACGACAGACGAGTCTCGCCTTGCTATCCTCAGAAAAGATAAAAAAAAAAGAAAAAGCTCGCTCGAGGCGATGTATATACGCACACGCGACTCACCAAGTCTGCAATTACTTCCAAAGCGACGTTAAAAGAAACTCTCTCTCTTTTGCTTCTTATATACTCTTGCCACTTTCGTCCTTCCTTCCTTCTCTCGAAAGCATTATTCCCTCATTGATTTTCTCGCGTCTACCAAGATATTCTTCTCTCCGCTTGTTCCTGGCTCTTTTCACGCTGCATTGGATGTTGGTTTATTCTGGGATTGAAAAGCTTGTTTTAACTTGGGATTTAACACGAGAGTGTATAAGGTACGCGAACTAATCGTAAACTAGAGTTTAGAGGATAATATGGCTTGTTTGTATATGCATTTATGGATTCGCTTTGGCTTTGCGTTAATGATCTATACGCTGTTGGGGGATTTGAAACGTCTTGTTAATAAGGAGGATTATCACTTTGGAGCTGCTAATTAAATGTCTGGATATTGATGATGAGAATTTGCCTGGTGTTTATTATGTAGCAGTGGATACGATTTATCGTTTAATTTTAATGGAGAAGTGATAATGAGTTAAGAAATCAGTATTTTTTGCATAGAATCTTATGTTGAAAGATTTAATTAAATTAAAAATTTAATTGTATTGGAGGTAATTTTGAAAAAAAATCTACTTTATTTAAAAATATTTTTATGAATAATTTCTGATTAAATAAATTAGAATACTTGATTACAAGAAGGGTCGTAAATGTCTATGTAATTAAAAAATACTTTAAGTAAATCGGCAAATATTAATAAAATTTTATGACAAAGATATATTTATATGTAGCTGAAAGGGAAAACTTGAAAAGTAAAATTATATTTGTGAGGAATTAATTATTTTTTCGTTGCAAACTATCATGATTTTATCCCGCCTCTTATTTAAAATATTAATAAAATATTTCAACCTATCATTTTTCATTAAAAAACAAAAATTTCCCTGTACAAAATTCAACATAAAAATCAAATAAAAATCTACTTTTGAAAGTCCGTAGTAAGCGTCCCCATGAGTCGTTTCAACTTTATTACAAGTGTCAGTATATATATGTATATATAGGCGTGCGACATTCAGCCCAGCTAATTCGCATCGATTTCCCGTCAGCACAAGCCTGAAAGAAGAGAAAAAGAGAGAGTGAGAGAGTTTGGGCTAACAAAATTTTTCCATTAAGCTCGCGTCGCTTGGCTATATCGGCTTATTAGCTTGGACTATCATTTCAAGTGCTCTTGACTTATTATCAAGACCAGCTTACCCGGTGTGGTTTTCATCCAATTTTTTCTTTCTTTTTTTTTTTAATTTTCAATTAATTTTAACTCGAGGTATGATTATGTAAAAGATTTTTTTTTTTATTTAAATTACAGTTGTAATAATGAAATATATCTACTTTCTGATTTACATTATTATATTAAAGTTTATTCATTCATTCGTTGTTATCAAGTAATATACATTCATTTAGAGGTATTGTTTATATCACAATGTGTAACCATAATTTATTCATACAAATATCACATTCTCAATTTACTGTAATTAATCAGTTTTAGTCATTTACTACTATAGTTGCATCAACATCATTACATTCACCAACAATCAATTTTCATTTCATTCAACTGCCAAATATTAGATCACACGCATATTATGCCTCTCAATTAAAACAATAATACATTCTCTCATTAGATATACCCTTACAAATAATTTACTTAATAATAACAACAATAAAATCAATGATAATCAAATATCCAGTTAATTTAATAACGAAAACTCAAGTTACAAAATACATGCAAATCTCAGTACCGACAGGTCATCCACTCACACACACACACAGTAGCTGTCATTGTGATAATACGAGCGTGAAGAGCTGGATTGCCAGATATAATTAATAGCCTCGAGACAGCAGCTCTTATCAAACTCGTATATAGCCTCGTAAAAGTCGTTGGAGCAGGCGCATTTCTCAACCGTGTGTTTCTCTCTCCCTCTCTCATCCTTAGGGGTGGCAAAGCTGTCCGGCTGTCGGTGGCTGATATCGTACTCCCCCTCCTCCTTCTCTGGATCTCCTGCTGGAAATTCCCCCTATGTCAAAGCATCTGTGTAAACGTATGTGTGTGAGTGTTTATGTGTGTCGAGTCAGCGAATACAGCACGTGGACATGAAAGATATAAGGTTGGGGATGTATGTGTATACGCATGCGAGAAGTGTTACGAGAGGCTGTGAGCTTTTTTCAAGAGTGTATATGGGATGTTGGTAATATTGTGGGATAATTATTTTGATTTGTTAGTGTTTTGAATGGATTTTTAATTTTGGATTTTTTTGGCTGCAGGTGATTTTTTTTTCATGTGAGTTATGTGGTATTGATTGATTATTATTTGTTTGTAATGGGCGTTTAAGAGATATTGATAATATTTATGTTTGGTTCAAAAAGCTTGCAAGCTCAAAATATACAATTTGATATAATACTCACACAAAATAATTATTTTTCTAATTAAATAATTCCATCCTAAAATAATAATTTAAACAAATTTCAAACATAACAATTCAATAATTTTTCATCAATATCATATCATCAAAGCAACAGTATATACAAAACTCCCTTTATTGGCACAAAGCGTACGTCGTAAAATATCGCGTGTGCAAGTCATCCAGACTCGTGTACACTCAACCTGACAATTTCGTCACACACAACCATATACCCTATGTATACATATATATCTACCCCTTATAACGCCACACGCATATACATATATAACTTGCCTAAAATTTGCATCGACACATCAAGCATCTTACGCTCACTCAAAGGCTCACTCTCCCCTTATTCGAGCATTTCCTTTTTTCCCCTCCTTTAAAAAAAAAGGGAGGAATTCGCACAGAAAGAGAGAGAGAGGGAGAAAGAATAGGTACGCAAACCTTCAGAAAGAATATCGCAAGTTGAAAAGGAGTAGAAGAAGAAGAACGTGGAGAGATAATGAGAGTCGAAGCCCGAGAGAAAGAGAGTCGCTTAGAATATTGCGGGGGTGTACGCTCAGAAGGAGAAGAGAGAAAGAGAGAACAGCAGTAGCACAAGTGAAGAGGAGGAGGAGGGAGCCCATGAATCATCCGACGCGGAATCAATACGAAACCTGCAGCGGCAACCCTCTTCGCTCTCAGCTCTCTCTCTCTCTCTCTCTCTCTTACTCTCTATCTTTCTCTCACTCTCTATCTTACTCGCTCTTATACAGCAAGTCGTCGTAGTCGGTCCTTTTACCCCTTGCCGTCTGGCTTTCTCGCAAACCCCCTGAAACAGTCTGTGTACGTGTGTGTGTGCGTGTATAAACGTGCACACGCACTCGATGCGAATATACAGTCGACGTGCGCGCCCGCGCACTTCGAAGACGCGCCCTGGGCATCCTCTTTCTCTCTCTCTTTCTCTTTCTATGCATGTGTTTGTATATATGTATTATACGCCCTACGGCAGATACTACTACTTCTAGGATAGTATTGTATGGCCCTTCGTCTTTCTTATTTTCAAGCTCTTCCTTGTGCTAAATTTATTTATTATTATTTTTTTTTTTAATGCAATTAAAAAAGTTTAATGTTATAAATATAAATATAATCAAATATTTTTTATATTGCCTGACAATCTCGTCACATAAATTATGCATCAGCCAAATAGAGTAGAGTAACAGCATTGACATTGCAAATACAAAATCCCTGAAACTTTTCGTTAGAAAAACTGACAGAAACACGAAAACGAACATCAAAACTTCCATCAAATCGTCGACAGTCGATACTCTCACTCACTACTCTACTTTACTCTGTACAACAAATACACATCTTGTTATATACTACAGATCAGTTTTCTTGCTTATATACAAACTTCAGGTTGCAGATGCGCCTATACCTCCGTGATTTCCCATTCGACCAATCATATATTCCTGCATGCGGGCAAAATATCTTTTGCGACGACTATACATATAGCCAAGTTTCTCACGTATAACCCAGCAAACTTTGTATTGCAAGCTCAAGCTGTACAGAGAAGTGTAGGGAAATGAAAAGATGTGGAGGATTGTAAAAAAAGGCGTCACCGACTTCTATATCCCAGGAAAAATGCAAGTGCACTCGAGAGGAAAATGCGTGCTTTTTTCTTTCGAGGGTTTACGCTATGTATGGGGCTGGTATACACATAGAGAGTGTGTAGAAACGCGTGTAACACAGTGATCCATTTGCATCCGTTGTTGAATAGCATCGCGATGCTTTCCTGCCCTCCTTGTTGATATTTTGTATGCGTATAAAATTTCGTACGCTATGTTTTGTTAGTCTTAAGCTCATTATTTATTTTGATAGAAATTAAAAAAAAAATTATAAATCCATTAAAAACTTGCGGTTTTTAAAAAAAGCTCCGTTAGCTAAAAACAACTCGGGACTACAATTGCAGTTAAAAAGTCCATATAAACGTTTGTCTGCTCACTTCATTTATCTAAGTACCAAGCACGTGCTACAAAATTAGCCTTTCAAATAACAGCAATAAATACATCGTAAATACAGTAGTACCCTAAGTCTTCACGATACCTATATACATTCGAGAGAAAAATGATGAGTAACGGTAAAAAAAAAGCTCATTCGCACGAGCGAAATTTCGAAGCAGTACCGTTAAAGCTGTAGAGAAAAAAAAAGGCTGAGACGACTGAGACGAGGGTGCTGTGGCCATGCGATGCGTCAGCTTCCACTAGTCTCTTGAGTAAGGGTGGGAGGGGGCGGGATATTGTACTATATAACGTATACACACGACATCAGGGGAAAGTCCCACGTGTATGTTTATGTATGTATGTGTGTATGTGGCATGGATTTTCGGCTGATGCGCGTAGAGCGTATGGATGTGTGGATTTCAAGGCCGAAGCTCTTGGGGTAGCTTATATACAGACGGTGAGTCATAGACGGAATTGTTGTATGTGTGTATGGGTGTATATAATACGAGAATTGCGGATGGTAAAGCTTGGAATGTCGCGGTTTGATATATAAGTAAAATGAGGCCTCACTCAGCTCGGTAGTTAGTTATAGTTACGTGCGTGTGTGTGTGTTTGTGATAAAATCCGGCGTGCAATGCTTACTTTGGCGAATTATTGTGCATTCCAGGGATGACTTGATATTGATGCGAGTTGAAAGAGCTACTGCCTGTAAGTTATACTGTTATTGTCTGATGCTTATATATCTCGTTGTTGTATATTGATGTTTCAAGTTTGTGGAATCTTCACTTGTTGGTTTTTGATGTTGATAGTTTCAGGATATATATCATCTGTTTGCGATATGAATTTGTTTTGTGTTGATTGTAATTTTATCCTGTTGCTTGGGATAGTATGATTGATTAATGAAATGTTGATTAATATCTAATTACAAAATTTTCAAAGAGAAATTTTGAAATGAAGCTTGAATTATTTGCAAGCTTATACTGAGAAACGTAAAGTATACGCAAATAAAGTAATATTTAAAATCGCGAAACTAACGATATTATAAAAAGTTACAAGACTTCCATACGACTAGAAAAAAAAAATAAAAGCCAAGAAAGTTGAAGCCCCATAAGATATGTATACAAGCAAGTCAGTCCTTGGTATTTATTTTATACATAAACCAATACTCGCATCTCCTCTGCGCGTGCTTTATTGCTTTCAGCTTCTCATCCTATATCTCTAATACCAAACACAGAACTCTACCCCCTTCTTCTTCACCCTTACGTCCGTTTATTGCTTTCGGAACTCCCCGAAGTGCACTTGATAATTCGATAAGTGCTCCGAGAGACGACAGAAACTTTCGCGAAAGCTTCGGCGTAACGAAGAAGAAAAGAATCGTCTTGCTTGATGAAAACGTTTCGACTTTGTCAAATAGGCTTTGTTTTCTCTTTTTTTCTTTTTTTTTTTTAGTTTCAATTAAAAAAAAATTATTCTTTATTGATGAAGGATTATTGAAATGATAAATTAAAAACTTTTTTAATTTTCATTTTGTGCAGAAAAAATTTAGTTTATAAAATAAAGTTGAAATATATAAATACGTATTTTAGTTTTTGAGACTTGCAATGACTTATTTGATAGAACGCCGGCTTGGTAACCTATAGGTCGTGAGTTCGAGTTCCAATGTTAGTCAGTTGGGTCATTGCGCAAGTCTTTTTAAGCCAAAATACACTCAAATAAATAGAGTGTCCAAAAGGCTTGTAAAAACAAAATACATTAATTAAAAATTCTCTAAAATTCTTGTATTTTATTTTTTTATCCTTATAAAGTATTTAAAATTTTTGTTCACATTATTACAAATTATATTGGATAAAAAAATAAATTATTAAACACTTAATCAACAAACGCATATTTAAAGCTCGTATTTCAAAATGCAGTTCAACTACTTAAAGTTTACTCTTCTCTCATACATACATTCATTTGACACACGAAGCAATTTATTTTGCGTAAAACTATTATACTATACCAGCAGCATCAACCCCTCCTTTAATACGCGTCAACTACAACTCACAACGTCACTTTACCGCCAACTTGCAGACGTTCACGTCTAGTAAAAAAATAAAAAAAAAAAATTAGCTGTGTAGTATATATTGTCGGCAATTAACTTACACAGGAGTACTTGTCTCCTTTTTTTTTGTCGTATACAAAAGGAAAAAAAAGGTCGCGTGACTTTCTGGAAAGTCGCGTAGTAGGGAGGTTTCTTTTTTTTTTTTTTTAATTATTATGAAAGGGCATTTAATGCGGCTAGTCAGTAGACTTTTAAAACGTCGCGTACTTGGTAAAATTAAAGAGTAACACTGTTAACGGTGTTAGCTCTGTCATTTGATGCTTGAGACAAGAGTTATGGTTCTCTACTTTTTCTTTAATAAAAAATTTGTTACGCTTAATCGCAAAAAAATTGCATGAAAAGCTGCGTTAAACTAAAATTTTAATAAACTTCTGCATTTACTCATAACACCAACTTTAAAAGCCTTACATTATTTTATTAAATAATGATAAATTCAAAATAAATATCTAATAAGAAATAAAAATTTCAATTTCATAAAAACTCTCATCCACAGACGTTGTTCTCCAAAAATTGTCTAAGATATAAAACGATATTCAAACACCGCTTGACATATGAGAACAAAAAAAAAATTTTTGTTTGTCATCCCCCATGCAAGTACCCACGAGCTTGTAAATTATCACTCACCATACACACTCAATCCTCAGAATACAGACACATACACACACACTTAGCTCCAAACAATTAAAGCTCAGCTTACACATATACACATACACACAAACTTGACACTCTCCCTTTCGCGGTAATACATAAGTGAAATCGAGCAGTAGCTCAAGCTGCTTCATGAAATATCGATGCTCCTCCGCGTCGCTTTTTCAACCAACAACCCCTCGCGCGCGCGCGCTATGCGCATAATTAAAAAGCTTCACTCCCACATATCTTCCTCCTCTTCCTTCACCCCAAAACAAAAGCGGTCCATCAATCAGAAAATAACGGACCCTCGATGTATGCGAGAGCACATAAAGAGAAGCAGGCTTGCGAATATGTATTACATATGCGATCGATAGTAGAGACTTGCTCGCTATACACTGCAGATATATAGAACCAGCTAAAACAGTCGGTAGCAACGCTTGCCCACGCGCTATATATAACGCAATTAGTCGGACCAGTGGTTCCGAGTGCCCCTGACTCGTAGTTGCTATATACTCGTGGATGAGGAGGTATATATACCCCAGTATATAGTGAGTGTTATATAGGGTGGGTCTTCGAGACAATGGACAAGCTTTTTATCGTAAGCTGCTCTCGCGGATCGATGCGAGATATTTGAGGGGGATGATGCTGCTGTTGCTTCCACTTTGTGCTTCGATGATGTGTGCCTGCTGTAGACGTTCTTTCTGGGGTAGACCGAGAACTGCTTGGGTAAGATTTTTATTTTTGGGTCGATGGGTTAAATGTATTTTGAGTGTAAGATTGTGAACTCGTTTGAATTTTCGATAATGATGTGGATTACATTTAAATTTTGATTGATTTATTTTAACAATGATAATTATATTTGTGGTTTTATTCGTTCGATACGTGATTATACGATATATCGTTGTGGATACAAATTTTACTCTCTAATATTATTTTTAACTCGTTCTTCTAGTGAATTTATCGAACTGAAAAATAATTTTGCAATAATCTTATGCAGTTTTCAAAAATAAGATAAAAAATATATAGATATCAATTCTTTTGTATGAAAATATATCCATTAATGATTCATCCGTGCAATTTATGATATTTAATATCTCAAAATAAAATCACAATTGTAAGCCTAATAAGTTATTTTCGCATTGGAAAAACAAAGAATATCGTGAAAAGAACCTTCAAATAATTCCAAAGAATTGACTATCCGGAAAAAGATACTCGAGTGCTTCATCCAATCATTATCGACCTTTTCCTTTTCTTTACATGGAAAAATGACCAAGAGACGACATCTTACATTCCTATTGTTTCAATCGAGAAAAGGTGATAGCCATCTCACGATAAATCGGCTTTTTTTCCTAAACATTACGTGAAGTCAGTTGGTATGGGCTGATGACCCATGCGAATGGATCTTGATAATTATATATATGATACGTAGTTCTTTCTGCATGATATTTCTTTTTCATCAATAAGATATAGGAAGAAAAAAAATATTTCTTTGTCCTGTCTCTTGAGAGATAATCTACTGTTTGCTAACAGATATGGGTCTTATTCTTCTTTTTTTTTTTTTTATTCTTTTGTTAAAATAAGTTTGAGAATAAAGAGGAGAGTAAAATTATACTGCAATAAAAATAGTACTTTTATGAGATCTTTATATTTGTTTTTTAGTCTAAAATTTGTTTAATTTTAACTTGTATCCACCTAATTTTTATTTAGTTTGCTAATGATAAATTAAAACGTTTATTTTTTTTTTTTTCAAATCTAGATTTTTATCTTAGTCTAGCTGCTTACGTCATGTAACTATACTAAATAAAAAAAAAGGAAACATTTAATATCACTTATAGAAATACGTCGTTTATCATTTTGACATTTTAAGACTTAAATAAGGTACAGCGTTTCAAGGTTACACCATTATAAAAAAAAAGTATTCTTCACTTCCTTATTGAGATATTACAAGTATGAACTTTACAATTAACATTCAGATTCTCTATTACTCATTTTTAATTTTTTTTACCAGCACAAAAAAACCATCAACCCTAAAAAAAAGGGGGAAAGTGTGAAACATCGTTTACCACGCAAATACCCTCGACCACGCGCAATTGAATCCAAACTCACCTTTTCCAAGTAATCCAATACGAATAAAGGGTCATACACCTAGAGTCGCAGTCAGATTTACGGTAGCTCGTTACATCTTCGATTTTTCAAACTTCATCGGCATACAAGTCGACACGCATCAAACGTCATCGATCAAAATATATAACAAAGCCATAGTAGCCTGGTATACACACATATACACAGATACAGGCGGAAATGGATGCGAGTATAGTGTACTAAGGTTACAGACTTGGATTTCCGTGGGTGTTTGTACTAGCGTTACGCGAGAGGCAGCAGCCTTCGATAACGAGCAGTTTGGAATGTATGGACTGCTTGGACGTTGATATATATAGGTACCTATATACTCTTGTTTGTATGACTGTATAGTAGGTTGAATATCGGACACCAAGGTTTGTTCACTGTTGGTTTTTGATGATGCCTTCGGGGGAGCGAGTGATGTGATTTAGCTTTGTAGGGATTTTTACATTGACTTGAGATTTTGCTAGATAATTTAAATTTATTTTAAGATATTGAAAATTAAGTTGCGCGATTTATTAGAAAAATGATGAGTGTATACCGATGATCGATCATGTGGATAAACATTTTGTGTCGTGTTAAGGAATGCGATTATTATTATACATTGATGGCATTGAGTTTCTACGACGTTATTACAAAAATTTCATGTATGTTAGTTGGCGATGCATAATGAGCTTGCGTGGCTTTTGATAAAATTAAACGAGCTGTAAAAGAGTGACTCGAAGTATATTTTATGCGCTTGCGGGTATAACACTTCTTGACACAATATATGTAGGTATACATATATATGCGCGTTATATGCCAAGAAAATTATCGCGTTGTAAATGCTAGTGGTTGACTACTGCTTATATGTATTTACCTACCTACATGTGGTTTTCTTGAACTAAAAATTATGTACGCACTTTGAGATTAACACGAGCTGTAAACTGGTGTAATTTTTTGCTCGTGGCCCCGGTGTAATCAAACTTGTGCTATATTTTTTTTTTTTTAATGTAGGTTTACTTGTTTAAATATAATTTTACTAAAATGTTTATCTATATGATTTTAATTTTTACGATTGTTAAACTTTTTCTTTTTTCACAGTGAAAACAATATAGAAACACAAATCAAAAATCTGTCCTCGTATTTTAAAAAACTTTTTTGATGTTCTCAAGTTGTGAGCTTTAAGTGCAAGCACGTCAAGTCTTATCTCGTTTTTAAACGGAGCAACTTTAAATTATTCTCCTTAGTAAAAGAAAAATGAATAAAAAATATCTTAGTCTCAGCATGAATCATTTGCTCAGTCGAGTCTTTTAAAACTTGACTGATTTTTCTGCATCAAAATATCTAAATTTTTCTCATTCTTTTCTTCCAGGTATATTTCCACAATTTAAAAAAAAAAATTTGTTTCTTTCTTATTTAAAATTACCAAATATCAATTTTCTAATCCTATCACATCTCCATCGCGAATAAAATTCATTAATCTCTTTCAAAATCCATTACACAGATCATTCAAAAGCAAACAAGTACCAAACTGAAATCCATTATACATATCATACACACTGCCTACTTCGCTACAATTTCCACAATATATTCAACATCGTAAAAGGTATAGTGTAACCCGCACGCCTGTTGAAAGTATTGATTAAACCGAAAACGAGAGAAGCATCGCGTTTCTCTCCTCTTACTCTTCGTCACCGTCACCGTAGTCGTCGTTAGTCGTCGTCGTTGAAACTCCAAACCAAACTGTGTGTACTATATATACACAACACCGCGCACTTACTTGCTTGTATATATACATTTGCTGTATACAGCATAGCCTCGGGCTGTTACTGCTATTGCAAGTATACAGTACTGCGTTTCTCGGTTACTGTTGTCGTAAGCAAGACCTCACTCTGCAGTGACTATACTACCTATAACTGTCTATACCTATCCACCTACCTACCCCTTTTCTCACTTGTGCGCTCTCGCGCAAAGTCAACGTAATATTGGTCTTAACCCTTACCGCGCACTTAATGCCTTGAATAACTTAGATTAAGGGAATTAGAATGCTCTCTCTCTCTCTTCTTTGTGTATACCGTAAAGAGACTTTATAAAATAAACTTTAACGTTTCTTATAATATGTATTAAGCCATTTTAGAGAATTTATTAGTGACATTTCTTGGAGTTTTGAAATATATTCATATTTGATGGCTAAGAATTTATAAATTTTTTTGTAAATTATTAATTTACTTTTATAAGAAAATGACAACAGGTTTTACATGTTTACTAAAGTAGAGAAAAGAAGATGAACTATACTATACTATACAGTCATTCAACAAGAGACAAGCACATCTTAAGATGCAGTCAAGAGAAGGACTATACGGATCTGAAGCATGAAAAGGAAAAGCGGATTAGAATGAAAGAAAGAACGAGGCTCTGTCTCATCTTATATATACTCTCCCTCTGTATAACCGCAGATATATATTATACGGGATGAAGAAAAAGAAGAACGAAAAGTCTCGATGACGAGGCACGTTCCTTGCCACGAAGATAGACGTGTCGGGCTTTTCGATCTTCTTCTTTTTTTTTTTCTTCTAATGTATAGACTGGAAAAACTCGAGGTTTTTTTCTTTTTTCTTTTCTATGAGGCTTCGAAGGAGAGAGAATATATTGGGAAAGCCTGGTTGATTCTCGCTTCGAAAATTGGCTCTTATATGTGAAAAAAAGAAAAAAGAAGCGTGAGAGATATGGGAAATAGTGTATAGTGAGAAGTATCTACGTGACGTAAATACTATGTTTTGACAATGTGAGGATGGATGGTAAAGGTTGCAAAAGGTGTGCGAAAGAGTTTTGTTGACTTGATCGGAGAATAAAAAAATATTATATGAATGTAATGAAGTATCTCTTATTTTTAATATTATAAAAAAAACGTTAGGTAAAATAGTTAGAATTTTAAAAATCATTTAAATAATGTCAATAATAATTAAATACCTAAACTTTTAACGAGTTAAAAGCGAAAGTATATCCTATATTTAACACTGAAAAATCATCCTTTTTAGCCTTTCTAATTTACCATACATACATTCTTCCTCACATACACAAGTTATTCGATTTATTTTAATTAGCTCAACTCATTATTTTTTTCTATTTATCGACTTTTAACGTGTAATGAATATTTACTCGTAGTTACAAGAACAAGTGAAAGTATAGAGTAGTAGATAAACAGGAGGATGCTTTGAATTTTTGACTAAATTTAATTAAGTTTTGGTTAACGTTGTTAGCTTTGTTGCCATTGGAATTAATGGTATACTTCAATCGGTCTTGTATAAAATCGAATCTAATGTTTACATGAAAAACACAACTCTAAAATCCAAACTCATCCAATTTTATTTAAATAAAATCAAATATTCTATACAAACATCCATTCAACATCGATATGGATGGATATATCAAATCCAACACGTATTATAATCCCTCATCAAAAGCCGACAAAGCTATACAGTACATCTATCCTAAGCAAAGATCGCTCAAGCACCAAAAAGCTACGTAATATAGTTAAACAGCCTGAATAACGATCGGAAGCACATACGCATATAATACATAGAAACGGAAGGGGAATAAAGTTGATTGGAAGAGTCTCTTTCTCTCTCTCGTATACGTGCATTGCGTTAGCTAATCGGAATTCAAGACGCTTACCGGATAAATTAACAAGCCTCTGAGGCTATTTCGGTCTGTACTATCCAAGACCCCGTGTATAGTACACTCGCGAAATTGAAGAAACGAGCTACTTCCCGTTGTGGAATTCGCGACAATGTTGTACTTATATATACGAAGCAAAAGGAATATCGAGCCTTCTTCTTTTTTTTAAGCTATACGCGATGGTTTACACACAAGTAGGTATAGTTCTTATAAGCTTGCATTTATGTAAATGAATCGTGGCATCGTGACTCTCCTTCTATTGCTTGTGTTTCGTGACCTCCTGATTGTACACCATATGCTTGTCCAGTTTTAGTTTAAAATATTTGCGTTTTTACGAAATTTATTTTTTATGGGATTCTGTGTAGTACGTTGGCCTTTGACTTTATTCTAATTTGATATTTGATTTTGAGATATTTATATGTTAGTAATATTAATTATAAAGTTATTAGTTTTTCTATTGTAGATATTATCCAGAATAATTGATTTATATTAATAAAAATCATCAAGAATTTGAGTCTATAATAAAATAAATTAGAGTACATGCAACGAAATTTAAGCATCTTTTAATCTGATGTAGAGACAATATCACGTAGTGGCAACGTAAGCAAACACACACACGAGGCGAGTTCATTAGCTGAATCGTGATTAGCAGACAGACGATAGTGACCGATAAATTTAACTGTTGAGAGACACAGACGAGGAGAAATCAAGTGGCCGCGTAATGACGTGCAAACGCCGATTAATCGGAGATAAGAGATGAATAGTGGTAAGGGTATGTGTATATATACATTTAAGCGAAAGGCTTTGTTGGAATTTTCCGCGAGGAAGCGAGTTGGATTGTAGTACCTACTAGCTTTGTGCGTTGTTATTACGTGAAGATGGCCTGTATTGGTTTAGGTTAATAAATAATTTAGAGAATTTGATTAAAAAATAATTGTTTGTATTTATTGTTTAAAAAAAGAATTAATTTATGTACAAAATAAACTGTCTTGTATATATAATGAGTTGATTAATTATTTTATGTACAATTATAATATAAAATAATGTTATTTTCATTCGGATTAATTTTGACTGAAATTTGCTGTATTCTTGTATTTATTGTGTAGCTGTTATATGAACGATTCCTGTACACAATTTCAATCTAGTGGCTAAATCGTCATGTTTACGGGCTACTGCTTTTGCATAACTAAAACAAACAAAAAATGATTGATGTTAAAAAACTGATAATTATAAAATATTTTTTCTTAAAATTTGCAAATGGAAAAAATCTCTGACAAGAAAGTGAAATAATTATTACCGTCTAATTAAGCACTAAACTAATTTTTAATTATTAATATTTAATATTAGCTTATTAATAGTCTATTTACAAATTTACCTACTTATAAAAAAATTAAAAAAAAAAGTAAGATAATTCTTTTCAATAACTTACCGAACAGATAGTACAGCCCACAAAACATGAAGGTTTCTAATAACGTAAAAAACATCTTGAACAAAAATAGGATCTGGTTGACTAATCCTTGATTCTTTATGACTGAGTCTTTCACATTCAACTTGCCATTCTGTAACGCTTGAGGAATAAATCGTTGTTCCTGCTATCCATTCATCCCATTCGTGCACTACCAACTGTGACTCGTAATATTTTTGCCATACATCAGGAAATTGCCAGCCGTTACCAAGACTCAGCACAGATATTTGTGTGTTCCAATAGTCCACCAATGACTTTAAATTTACTAAATCTTCTCGCTCGGGCTCAATACCTTGGAATTCAATATCAATATTTTCATATTCCTTGATACTCTTCTCGTACTCAAATTTTTGTAAATCTAAAATTGTTACGAATAATTATTTGTATTATTGAGAATTTAAATTAATGTGAAGCGTTAATATAAAATTAATTTATTAAAATTATAGAAATATACCTGATATGATTTGTTTATAAGTTCTCATTTTTGCTAGTTCACTTGAAAAAATTTTTCGAAATAAGATAAATATGAAAAAAAAATTATCTACACGTCCAAACAGGAAAATAAAAAAATACCAATGCTTTTACTATTCTGTACCAATTCAAGATTCTCTCATAAATGCAATAGAAAGTTAAATCACTCCTGTTCTTATACTTAAACTAGACGCTAATAGTAATGATGGGAGGAGGGGGAGAAAACGAAGGCGTCTTCTTTCTGCCAATCACCGAATTTTGTTCTAAAACGATAAAACGATTTAATTCTATTCTTTAGAATTTTAAATTAACACCGTTTAATTTTTTTACTAATTGATATAGGTAATTAAGAATATTTATGAATCAGAGATATTTATTAAATTTACACTTAAATAATTTTAAAAAATCCTGTACAATAACAACGCTACCAAATATACCTGATCCATACAAAAATAAGTAAAAACACTTAGCTAGCGTCTTTTTTTCTCTCTCTCTCTCTCAAAAAGACGCTTTTATCCGTAAAACGAAAAACGGTAGTTCTCATGCTTACAAGAAGTGCTTGGAAAATAAAAAAAAAAAAAGGGAAAATGTTAGAAGGGGCGTAAAGCTGTCGATAAAAGAAAAGCGCAGCAAATATATATACATATCCAACGGTTTCTCACCAGCCATAAATCTCAACCGCATCGTAGTCTTCCAAGCCTATATCGACGCCCCGTACGAAAACTATCATAAAGTATAGTTGTCTTACGAAGAATACGTTAAGTCCTGATTTAACGAAAAATACGCTAAGTAGAATTGT
>JAPYZE010001491.1:0-22062 GCA_030522805.1 Leptomastidea abnormis | reverse complement strand
TTTGTAAACATAATATTTATATATACATATATTTAATCCCCACTCTTATTTTTGATCGGCTGGCAAAATTTCGGTCTGGCAAACTGTCGTGGACTCAAAAATTTGATCACACACTTCATGGTTTGTACAGTTATTGTGTTTATCCAATATTATATATATCCAATAAATAAATTTTTTTATTAATTTTTGACTAAGCATCTCATCATCATCGTCGGCCATACGTCAGCAATCTTTAGAATTAAAAAAATAAATAGAGAGGGTTTAAATTTTGTCCGCTATATAATACGCACCGCTAAGGCAATTGTTACGCACGACAATAGCCGCAGTGACGAAATAAAGTTCGAGCAGGAACACCATCACCATATAGGATGTTGTAGTCTTTGTAGGTATACAACACAGCAACCTTATCCATATTTAAAAGCGTATAACCGATACTGCCAAACCTGCAGCAGCAGTAGCACTTCCTTCCTTTTACTTCCTTTTTTAACGCCTACTATAATTATTAAACGAGCTTATAAATATTGGTTGTTTGTTGACGTAATCGAAGGTGTATGTATATATCAACGCACACGCACGGAGATGATTATTAAGACTGAATGATACTTTTTATGATTGTAGGGAATATACAGATGATAAAATTAGTTCGTTATTTCGATTAGATATATATCTTACAACCGAAAAAATTATTTTAAAAAATTGTTGTAAAATAAAAAGTTTTTTAGTCGTTTTAAACTCAACTATATCGTCATATACGATCGACCACACAAGGCACACTAAGGCACCAGATGGAGAACATCGAGGTGGTTACAGGAACCCCCAAAGGGTCATGCGTTGTGTATATGCTGCTTGTATACCACCCACGTTTTATTTATTTATTTTTTCTTTTTTACTGTTTTCTTGACTTCTTTTTTGAGATTTTTTTTATTAAATATAAAGTTTGGAAGACCGGGCTTATATAGATACTTTTTTTTTTAGTGCTTTCAGTCGTTATGATGTTTTATTATTATATTCCAATAATTTTTTGTGATGTACGGAAAAAAAGAAGTTGTTGCAAGGGTGAGATTTTATAAGAAAATATTCAAGTATAATTAGTTTTTATTTTTTTTTTTTTTTTTTAAAGCCAACAAATAAAAATATAAAATTTGACGATAAATTAATAAAATTTTCTATAAATAAAGTCAAATGTCAAAAAAATAATCATAATGAAATGAAAGAGATAATGAATAGACGAGATAGAAGCAAAAGAAGTAGTTAAAAAAAAAAATCAAAAAACTTGAAAGATACTAAAAACTTGAGGTCGAGAGAAAATAAATAGAAAAAAAGGATAGTATAAAAGAAGGGCTGTAGAACTATATAGGTGTAGTTGATGATAGCGAGAGAAAAAAAAAATAGAAACTTAGAAAAGATATATATATATTTCCTGTATTAGGTATAGTATAGAAATTCGAAAGTTTAAAAGGGAAGATGGTCAATGTTGAGAGAAAAGCAAAGGGATAGGTAGGTAATAGAAAAAGAGAAAATACAGCTGCTATAGAGAGAGAGAGAAACATGAGAGCGAGGGACAAGTGTTATTTGTAACAAAAGTGTATATAGAAAAAAGAGGGTAAGTTGTAAAGAGTGAAAGCTTAAATGTATAGTATCTTCAACTATTATCTATCTACCTACCTATATAATAGATATATAGATATATGGAGAAAGTAAAGGGTAGAAAATATAGATTTCTTGTACAGTCGAGTGTAGTAATTTTAGTATAAGACGGTAGAGAGGTAAGGAAAAGGGTGAAGGAAGCAAATTGATCTGCAGTGTAAATTTATATATTATCAAGAAGAAGCTATATATTAGCTTACATGAGATCATGTATACACTTTACAAGGCTATCTATATATGGTTCAAGTACATAGTTGAAAAAGATTCGAGAGTTTTTAAGTTTCAATTTTCTCTCTTATACCTAAATGCTGTATAGATTTTGGATATCTTCATATACCACCCGCATGTATAGGTAACATACTTAAAGGCAATTGGTGCAGAAATCGGATAGGCTCGGTCACGCAGTCACTCTCAGAACACTCTGAAGTAATATATATCTATTCATACAAGAAGTGAAGTTTTTTGTTTACCAGGAGATACTTTTTTTCTGGTCTTTTCTTAAAATTCAACCGCTATTTATATATAAGGCGTGCTCAGTTTATTTTATGCTCTGTTTGAACTATTTCACCTGAAGATATTATTATAAGTGATAAGTGTACAATGGTATTATAAAAGGGGAACTGCTTACTTATTATCTATATGCAGGTATTTTCATTTATCTTCTTTTAAAGTCAAGTTATAAGAGTTTTGAAAAACTTATGATATAGCCAATGCAGGGTATTATATCATACAGAGTTAATAGGTACTACGGTATTTTATTTTATTTTTCCATTAACAAAAAAAAGTTGAGAAAAAAAAAAATTTGAAATTAATTAAATATTTTCTTTTGCATATTATAAAAGTTTAAAAAATTATTATAATTTCTATTTGTAACGTAGAAATTTTTTAATTTAATTTTGTAATCTTTTTAAGCCACTTATGTCACGGTATTATAATATAGTCAAGGCGAATAGAAAGAGCTTTAAAAGCTCAAGTTGAAAATGCAAAATTACAATATCTATCCCATGACGTAACGTGCTAAAAGTTTAATATAGCCCAGCATCTATATATTAACGCAAGTAATAAAAAATTTTAAATATATATGTATGAGAGAGTAAAAGAGGCCGGTAAAGTAGAAAGCATTTTGAATGTGAAATTTGACATTCTTATTATATTGATGCTGTTCCTGACTTTAATATAATCTTACGGCTTCTCATTTGAAATTCTTAAGTTAGAATCTGATTATAATTTTAAGCACAACCAAATTACGAGAATCGCTGCTTTATTCTTTCTATAAACTTATAAGCCATCTGTGACCTTTATAGGGTAACTTATTCACGGCTTTTTTGGAAACCTTACCAGTATTGACTACCTATAGCGAAATAATAATAATTTAGAGTCATTATTACAAAGTTCTAACAAAGGGCCCATATTTTTTATTATTTAGTCTTTTTTTCAATACCGTCAAAATAATGTATAATTTTAAAATGTGTAAAAAACTGATCAATAACGTTATTTTCCATGGCCCTTTTATGGACCACGCGTACACCCTATCAGGTAGCTAACGCGGCTGCTGAAGCAAGAATGACTAATTACGGCAGCCACATAAGTTTCCCGATTAGGATACACTACTCTACAGTGTGTTGCTGACCGACCGACCGACGGTCGATCATTCGTTTCTTTACTTTCTCACTTCATCGCACAAGATAAATATGCATGTGTATACACAAGATAATATTATGTGTATATATATGTATATATAGTTATACAATATATAGATACATTTTCATCTCGCTCAGTATTTTGAAGCTCTTCGTTTGACTCTTTCATCTCTCTCTCTCTCTCTCTCTCTCTCTCTCTCTCTCTCTCTCTCTCTCTCTCTTTCTTTAGGGTGTTATAGTTTACACAATAAAAAGAAATATATAGATAATGGAAAGTGCAGTAGCAGTACCGCAGAGTCTGCAGCAACAGCACGCGGGCCATCAGGGTCCCCGCGAGTAAAAATTTAATAAGTACCGCCGCCTCCGTCGCCGAGGAGATACATACCTATACATATATATAGGAGATAGGTTGATACTGCGGTGGAGAGAGACTTATAGGTATATATTCATCTCGAGAGTTATATTAGTGTGTGAGAAAATAAGCTGGACGTGGACGTAACGACGAGACAGTATAGACACGGCAGAAGAGCCGCAGCATCGGAAACGGGAGTACAACCAGGGATACTTGGGGGGAAGCCGGGGGGTTATATATACCTTATAGCAGATCATCGAGTCTTCTTCTTTCTCGTATTGATATACTTGTACAGAGAAAAGAAACATCTTCTGCAGGGGAGCTAGACAACAGTAGCTCGCGTCGTTATACACAAGGGACGACGACAAGAGGAAAGAGTAATAAGTAATAAGTCGTGAAGACATAATAGATAGCCAGACAGAGTCATTATTCCTACACTACAGTTTAAGTGTAGTCTGCAGCCTGGTTGTCGTGCACCGTTGCGGTCTCTCGTGGTAGACTGCTTATAGGCTGCCTGCTATTTTAAGAGCCGGCGGTGCGCGCCTTTTGCGCACCTGCTCCAGAAGATGTCTTCAAAGAGGTAAGAGAAATTTTTTAAACTCCAGTATAATTATCTGATCTTTGTAAGTGAGGATAAAGAATGAGGTTGCGGATCGATTTGGCCCAACTAACCTGCCCTCACTCTCTCTCTCTCTCTCTCTGGACCTTCTCTTCCTTGAAGAGACGTAGTAATTTCTACTTTGTGTATTTTGTCAATTCACCTGTACAATCTCATCTGTATGAACGAGGTTGCGAGATGAGGCTTTTTTTTTCTTATATAAATAGACGCAACTTTCTTGCCAGCTTGTAATAACGACAGCTGAAATGTATAATTGCGTTTTTGGGGACGAGCTTTCAATGGCTCGTTGACAAAGATCTCTAGATCTGTAAAACTTATTTTTTATAGTTTTTCAAGAGCTTTGCTAAACGTGGAATAAATCTACTGAGGTCGCGTTTTATTAGTAGACTCTAATTTTGCTCTAATTTCTAATTTTCTTATGATCATATATTTATAATATCTTTTTTACAATCAGGGAAATACAAAAAGTTTACATTTGTATTAAAAATGTTTTTAGCGAATTGAAAAAATTGTCAGAGGAGAGCTTGACCAGACAACCAGAGGAAGTATTCGATATAATTTGTAAATTGGGTGAAGGGTGAGTATTTAAAAAACAAAAAAAAAAAAAACATTAAATTTCATGCATCATTATTTGTTGACAAAACAACTGTTGCTAATTATTTAAAATAACATTAAAAATTGATATATTTTATAATTTTATTTGGGCTAACATTTACCACATTAATATATGTATTAAAGTAAATTATCTTTTAGTAATTGTTATTTTGTGGTTTAATTTTTTAAATTAAAATAAAGTATAATTTCAATAGAAAATTTTTTATAATTCTAGTTCTTATGGATCTGTATACAAAGCATTACACAAAGAAAGTGGACAGGTGCTTGCAATCAAGCAAGTACCTGTTGACACTGATCTTCAAGAAATCATCAAAGAAATATCTATCATGCAACAATGTGACTCTCCATATGTAGTTAAATATTATGGAAGTTATTTTAAGAACACTGACTTATGGGTAATTTTCTTTTATTTCTTTTTAAATAATATTAAATATACTTTAATATTAATAGCTTATAATTAATAAGTATTGATTTTAATCTTATTTTTTTCTAATGACAGATTGTTATGGAATATTGTGGTGCTGGATCTGTCAGTGATATCATGAGGTTAAGAAAGAAAACATTGCAAGAAGATGAAATCGCAACTATTCTGAGTGACACTCTTAAAGGCTTAGAATATTTGCATTTGAGAAGGAAAATACATAGGGACATTAAAGCAGGAAATATTTTACTTAATAATGAAGGACATGCTAAATTAGCTGATTTTGGAGTTGCTGGTCAATTAACGGTAGCTAAATACATTAACATGTATTATTTAAATAAATAAAATTAAATATTTTAATAAACACTGAATAAGTTGATATTGATTAAATGTTATTTATATTCAATCTATTTTATGCAGGATACAATGGCAAAACGTAATACAGTAATTGGAACTCCATTTTGGATGGCTCCAGAAGTGATTCAAGAGATTGGATATGACTGTGTGGCAGATATATGGTCGCTTGGTATCACAGCTCTTGAGATGGCAGAAGGAAAACCACCGTACGGAGATATTCATCCAATGAGGGCCATTTTTATGATACCCACAAAGCCACCACCTAGTTTCAGAGAGCCGGACCAATGGAGTCCAGAATTCATAGATTTTGTTAGCGTGTGCCTTGTCAAAAATCCCGAAGAAAGAGCAACAGCTACAGAATTATTAAATCATGAATTTATAGGTAAACTTTAATTTTTGTTTTTTTTTATTTGTTCATGTACTTTTTTTAATATTTTAACTGTTTAGGTAATGCAAAACAACCTAGTATTCTAAGTCTAATGATCGCGGAAGCACACGAGATTAGAGAAAAACAAAGTGCCAATCGTGCGCATGTGATAAATAATGTAGCAATTAAGGGACAAACTAATGCAGAAGACTCTGTAAGACAATGTTTTAAAAATATTATAAAAACTATAATAAATTATAAATACTACGTTTGGTAACTGAATAAATTTTCTATTAAAAAGGATGAGGATGACAACACAGGAACTATGAAACCTTTACCAGAAGACCAAGGTACTCTAGTTCCAGATCGTGATCTTCCAGACACAGGTACTCTTACTTCAGCTGTACTGGATTTGGGGACAATGGTTATAAATAGTGATACTGACAATGAAGCGACAATGAAGAGTGAGTTTGAATGACAAGTATTACATCTAATTTAAAGTTCTATTTAAAAAAGTTTCTTTTTTTTTTGAAGGGCACAATACTGGATCAGTGGAGTCTGGGAAAAAGTACCGACCTTTATTTCTTGATCATTTTGATAAGAAAGAATCACCTGAGGTGGAAAAAGTGAGTTTAGTTAAACTATTCGATTTGTACATTGAAAATATTGATTTATATTGTATTTTTCTAGGGAAATGGACAGATTCAATTAGTGCAAAATAATCCAGAGGTAGAAAACAAACCAGAAGTACAACACAATGCTTTAGAGTCTCAGAGGTTTCAAAATCACCTACAGCTGCAACTCAATCAAATTTCACATCCAATGCCGGAACCACCGCTCAATAATATATCCAAAATTCAAAATGTGTTTAACGACCGCGAATTTGATTTTGTTAGTATATTAATATTTTAAAATAAATAACTTATTTCAATTTTAACTTATAATTATGCAATTAATTATGTTACAGCTAAAGTTCCTGCCTTTCGAAGAGTTACAGCAGAGAATGGGAAATTTGGATGACGAATTAGAAAAAGAAATAAATGAATTGAAAAAAAGGTATCAAACAAAAAGACAACCGATACTTGATGCCATGGATACAAAACGGAAGCGTCAACAAAATTTTTAACGGTTTGGTACTTCTTTAACAATGAGCGAAATGCGTGTGATAAATTAAAGAGTGTACAGATGTATAAATGAATAGATATTTTACAACCATACTTCTGATCTCGTAAGAAAAAAGAAAAATCTTTTAAGATAGAATAAAAGAATTTTTTCTTATGAAATCAGCAATTTAAGAAGAAAAGAAAAAAAAATTCTAACTGATAGCCTCACGTCAACTAGTGTAAATTGTTTTCATTCAAAATAAGGAAGAACTATAATAATACTTAATTTTTAATACTTGAATGTAGTTGTAGTTAATATACTATTCTTACAAAAATGTAATACATTGTCAAAAACAAATCTAGAACCATTTCAGTAAACTAGAGTGAGTGAGATTGAATATGCAATTCATTATTCATCGAATGTGCATATATAAATAGATATAACCATTGAACCTCTAATTTTGCACTGGAAAAAATTTTTACTATATATTTATACAGTGTAGCAAGAGAAAAAACTACTGTAAAAAGAAAACAAAAACATTACAAGATCAATTCTGATATTGTAGAGTTAATCAGACTTTAGATTTTACAATTAAAATATTAAATTTTTGTAAAATTGCCTTTTTTTCTAGCAATAATTTAGCTGAATTTGTATCAAACATATTTTAAAATGATCTGCATTACATTAAAAAAATCATGTTTATTCCGATGTTGCAATTGTGATAACGTCGAATTTATAAATAATAAGCCTGAAGAACAAAAAATATTCTCAATTTAATACCAACTTTTTAAATATTGAAAAAATATATATTGAGTATCTTGATGCCAGTAAGATCTTTTATTACTTTTTTAATAGCACATGATTTACTTCAAGACTGTATACACAAATTGTTTTATTTATAGCTATTAAAAAATTTATAAATTTTTTTAGAATTTTTTACAAAACATGAAAACTTAGATTAAATATTTTTCTATGTCAAAATATGACTTATAAAGCCTATTTAAATATTTTAAAAAATTTGTACATTATTTTTAATAAAAATGGTGCTTATCTTATTTATAATTATTTAATTTTTTTTATAATTTAACATTTATTAATGTTGATATATAAAAAAATATTTTCATATACTTTTTATTCTACAATTTTTACAATACCGTTGCTTAAACGTTTCAAAATGGGTAACAAATACCCCTGTTCCTATGGGAATGAATATACTGCCATTGTACATGCATTATTTTCATCTCTCAAGTAAAATGTATCTCAGATTTAAAATATAAAGCATCATGCTGGTGCTTGAATAAAAAGTTGGTGTTAAATTTTGAAGAAATTAATACCATTGTAAGTATTCTTAAAACTCAGCACTCTAATGTAAAACGTTTATCTCAGTTTAACGTACAAATAAATACGAAAAAATATATACATGCATTGCATTGGATATAAATCGCTTCCTACTGCCATACATAGAGTACAGAGACATTTGCTAATAGATAATGATCGTTACGCACTTAACTTATTTGTTTCCCTCTTTTTTTGTTTATGTGTTTTTGCGACATAAAGTTATTAAGAAAAATATTTCTTGCTATATAAATGTACACCCATGTTTTTTTTTTTCATTATTACTGATGAAATAAAATATTTTTATTTTTAAAAAAATAAGAATTCACAAGTTTCACCAAAAGCGAAACGCGTAGATTTTTTTATATTAGTCTTCCTTATTATAACATTGTATTTGACGAAATTCTCTAAAATTAATCATGTATTGTTAAAAACAGCGATGTAAAGAATAAAAATATAAATTGACATTACTTATATGGGGTAATATTTACAACGAGACTAGTAAATTTGTATTGTGTCATAGCTGCGACGTGAGAAAGCCATCTGATCAGAAGCTTTTAAAATGGTTGTTGCAACATTAGTTGTATATATTATGCATTTTTAGGAGAAAAAAGTCGCAGTAATAGAACTATTATTCTTAATTATTATTATTTAATGTTATAATTAGTGATTTTAAAAATTTTATTTTAATTTAATTTTTAAAATCACCGATAAATTATTGAATTAACAAAGTCGATGAATTCTTTGTTGATCTTTGTAATACGCGATTGTAGTAGTGATAATTAGAAAATGTATCCGATGAAGATAAAGCAGCCTGTAGTAGACATAAAAAACTTTGAACGTAAATTTTTTTGAAAAAACAATCGTAATTTACAAATAACTATACATATTTTTGATATAGAAATTAAATAAAAAGAAAACCATGCGCCTTCTCGACTTACGAGGTTCCGATATTTAAAACTCCATTACAATAATAAATTTGCCGAACAAATTATCAAGTGACTTTCTAGAAAATCTAGTTGTAAACCATCAGTACGACAAACATTTTAATAATATCGTTTTGCTTTTATCTACAAAGAAATAAGCACTAACTAATTATAGAATGTTGTAAAATTTTTTTGATTTATAAAAAAAAAAGAAAAAATATAGAATGCAATTGTGCTAATTCATTGATTACCTTTCCTTACCTTTCCTTTGAAATGTGTAAAATAATCGTAAACAATTATTACAAATAAAACTTTATAAATTTATTCATCTCTGGTTTTTGCAAACGGCAGTTTACAATATATAATATATACATAGTAAAATTTATACTCGGCACAACGCACTTGCGAATTTACATAATTTATGAGATTGTGCGCTCTCTTTTATTTACGGAATTGTGCGCTTTAATAAATACATTCCAATAAAAGATTAAAAAATCAGCTTTGACACTTTTTCAAAATATAATTAGCTAATTTAACTGAATATTTTACATTATATTTATCTTTATCACATTTTAATTATCAATTTCTAGAGTAAAACTGTCATGATATGTACCACAAATTATGTTTCATTTCCTCTTTTCAAAAATATCACTTTTTTAATCTCAAAAATTTAAATATTTTCGTTAACGCATTGCGTACTTCAAAAATGCATTAATATACAAATATGTATTATTTTATCGACGGAAAAAATCTTTATTTACACAATTTATAGTTTCAATTATTCTCAGATCTATATCACCTAGCACAGATTTATACAATTCAATAGTTTTAATCTTAATATTATTAACATAAAATAATTATTTGTAAACATTTTAACTTTTACAATTGAATTTAATATTTAGCTTTAACGTTTCTCTTACATTTTATTTTCAATTATCTACTATGAGAATTTATCAAAATTTTTCCATTTTTTTTTTAATAGCCAGTGGTCTACTTGACTCGATATTAGTCATGGTTCAAGTAACGCAAAATTGTAATGTGCATGTATCGCGTAAAAATGATTAAAATTGAATATATTAGACATATGTATTTATGTTAGTTAACCCAAATAATTACAATATTTAAAATAATGAATTGTATTTTGAAAATAATATCGCGTTTTGTTGTATCTTTTAGTAAATTTAGTTTCCAACCAATTTTTTATAAAATAATGAGACAAAACTTTCAAAAATCGTGTAAAAAAGAATTTTCTAAATATTTTAATTAATAATTACTGCTTATAAAGCCCATATAGAATCTAATTTTGTTTAGAACATTAAATAATAGTTATTAGAAAAAATGATATCTGTTCCAGTGATTAAAATCTTATTTTCAGGCACTATTATATACAAATTGCAGTGGCTAATAATATATTTAATTTATGTAACTTTCTAATAGCTTACATTATTTTACAATAAGTGTAGATAAATTATTTGGCCACTGTTTATTATTTTCAGTTAACTTTAACGTATTATTGCAAAATTCCTTATCGCGACCATCAAAATATACATGAATTAAAATACTGTTTTACTTTAAATATGTTAACCTTTATGATATAAAATATAAAAAACGCTTCAACTATTTTATTATATGCATGTAAAAATATATATTATCAACAACTTGTCATGTAAATCTATATTTTTAATTCTATAATTTATGTATCAATAATTTTTTTTAAGTACTGTTATAAAAACTAATGTTTTTTAATCTGTTTAATTATTTTAAATTTACTTTTACCACTAGTAAAATTTATTTCTTATAGAAAATAAAATTTTTTAATTTATGTTTAATTTTTAAATTACAAAAATATCTTTTTTCTTTCTTACTTTTAACAAATGGCAACACATGTGTATCTTTCTTCTAATTTATAAATCATCATCTCCAATCATACGGAATGCATTGTTTTCCATTAAATCACCATCAGTACATCGACTTCTATCTTGATTTCGGACGGGCGATTTAACTGGAGAAGTTTTTTTAGTCGATACCGCTGCCAATCTTTCAGTAATTTTTTTAATAATTGGCTCTGTCTTTTTACGAGTATTGATACTGTTTTCCTGATTACAATATAAAGAATATTAGTCATTTTTATAAACAATAGCTTTTTTTATTATAATTTTACTTACTTTAATTTCTTTTTTAAAAATTTCTGGTGTTAGAGGACTAGAAATAGTTTTGTTGTGCCCATCTCTTGTAATGTAGGTCCATGTTTTTTCACCTGCTTCTTGGTATTCATTCCCGCCGATGCTTTTTAGCGTGAGTTCGTCAATCATTGATTGTAAACAAACACTCATCAGTATGGCTTGATCAGACGAAATAGTTACCCATTGTAAATTATCTTTTGACATTAAATATTCAAATGATAATTCGAGATTGTTTCCATTACAATCTTCTCGTTTGTCATTTTCCTGTAAATAAACTTTTAGTAAACACATATACAAAATTTAGGGATTCATTCATTTCCCATCACCAATTAATGTGAAAAATAAAATTTAAGATCAAAATAATAATAAATAAAATAATAATTAAGATTCAAGTTTTTAGTTTATTACCTCATGCTTTGTAATACGCCAACAACGCATTCTTGTAACTTTAAATTCTATTTCAGTTTGCTGATCAGTTAATGTAATAATTCTTAAAATTAACTCATTTTTTCCAATGGACAGTATTACTCTTGAATCTGGTTGAGGAAAATCACAAATACATGGAGAAAATTGCATGTATCCATAGTACCTCAATGATCTAATTATTTCTAAATACTGAAATAAACAACGTTAGCATTTTTAAAAAGGAATACAATTTTTAAACACATGTATAATAAAAATTACTTTGTATTCATCATTGGAACATTGTAAAGTATGTAATTGTTGTTCAACTTCTTCCGACACAGAAATCCATCCTCTTTCTATTTCGGCTGTAGCTTGAGAATATAACAAATTTAAAGCAACTGGATTATGGAGTAAATCTAAGTCATAAGCAGTATTCCAATACCATTTTCCTACAACAATCCTAGTGCCTTCTTTTCGCATATTCTTTAGAGTAATGACTGGTGATTCAAAATTTTGTAGTTTTCGCAATACTGTCAAGAAAGAAAAAACTTTAAAAATCTAATCATAAAAATAAATAAAAATTGTATTGATTCAATATTTACCAACAAAATTTCTCTCATCTTTGTAAACAATGAATAAAGAAAAATATGAGCAAAACTTCTCTTCAAGTTCAATTTCTTTGAATAGTTTCTGTTAGAAAAAAAGTAATAATTTTGTAAAACGATAGTTAAAAAATTATTTTACTATATGCATTCTTTACCTTTAATAATTGATCAGTATTTTCAACTGATGTAGCAACAAGATCTATCTTCTTTCCATTCATATAAAAAATTTCTATATTTTCATCTGCAATGAAACACTCTAAACTTTCTAACTGAGCGCATAATAAAAAATTATTCAAATGTTCAATAATACGAGGCATTTTGTTTTGACCTATTGCTTGAATAAATCTATCAAGACTTATTCTTCTTTCTTCTTGTTGATTGACTGTTAATGAAAAATATTTTTTGGGAGGAAAAAATGGTAATTTGACCTCCTTATCCACTGCCTTGGATAGTTGTTCGTAAAGATGGTGAAATTGTTTATATCTGACTGTGCAATGGTACAGTCCATTGATGTGTATATTGTAGCCCTAAAATAATATTTATAATTAATGAAAAAAGTTCATTTGATTATTATGTAATGTAACACATTTAATACATACATAATCAATAAGAAAAAATGAAAAAAAAATTACATTAAAAATATTTAACACTTACCATAAATGCATTGCCGGCTTCGTCAACTAGCTCCTGAGTGTCCGGTACAGAAAAATGCATTCTTGCTCCGAAACGTTGACCGCGCTCGTCACTTTCTCAATTCGATAAACAGCTGTGGGCTGGTCTATAAAGTCGTCACAAGACTAAAAAAAACAAACAATCATAAATTTAAATAAGACACGTTTATAAAATCAGTATATAATAAACGCAATAAATAAATAAAAACCGAAATTCAACACGAGAAACTCGGATATTTTTTTTCTTTGCACATATAATACGACAACTTACATCCAAAAAGGAATACACACATATACCATACGAGAACAAATTCGACTAATCCTTCTCTTTCTATAATCCTTTTAAATATATAATTCCTAATCTCCCAACACTAAACCTTCATGGCACTAATAAATCACCGTACTTAATATAAACTAACTTCGATATCTGAGTATATACAATATTCGAAGCGTTATATTTACCTGTGCTCCGTTTCCCGCAAGCCGGCCAACAACTCTCTGCGGTAGTGGTAGCAGAGGCCGTTGCTCCAACTCTCAGCTCTCTTTTCTCTCTCTTTCTCTCTCTCTTTCTCTCAACAGCTGCCAACTTGGATCAGTCCGATAATAGGTAGCGACATCAACTCTTCTTCACCTCGTATATCTCTTATACATATTATATATACACCGCGTACTCATCAAGCTTTATTAGGTACTCCCAAGACAAAATATTTGAATCAAAATAAACCCAGAAGCTATTATAACTACAAGTAGAAGAATAAACTTTAGCCGGTTCTTAGCGGGCCTTATTAGGAGAAGAGACTACATATGGCTCACTCACATCACACTGAGTGTGTAACCTCCAAGCGGTATACGTGCTGCTGCAATAACCACCGTGTTGAGCTCCGCAGCCCACTCTGCCTCCATACCCCCCTTTTACCCACCGGAGCCATTCACCCGCGCCAAGTTTTTCCCTCTCTCTCTCTTCCTTCTCGCGAGAGTTGAGGTCACGCGCGCACGGAAGAGCGAGCTGCAACAACAGCAGCAGCAACGGCGGTCCGGTCGCGCATACCGCGTATTATATTTATGCTACATATATCTATAGATATATAATATGTATACCTACATATATGTTTCTAGCGCCTGAAACTTTGACAACAAGCAAACCGCCCACTCCGTTGAGATTTACAACTCTCATTCTTTCTCTCTCTCACTCTTTTGCTTGTGTATACTGTATACGTAAAAAATTGATTGCTTATGTGTATGATTGAAAGTCTCGCATTGGAATATTAATGTAAGTAAGCGAAAAGAGAAAAAAGAAATATAAACTCGTTGTATAGATGAAAACATTCGTATATAGGTATAAATCCTAGGTAATAACATAACGCAGCAGCTTGTTTGTTTATTTTTTTTTTATTTCGCAGAAACGACGCCTCTTTTTACTCGCGCATCTCTTCTATTTCACGTATATTCTGTATAGCTGCAGGTATAGCAGTTATATAGTTGCGATTTAAAGGAAGCCGTTATTTTTCTCGCACGAGTATATACTATATAGTTCCGCAATTTTTAACGCAATTCTAACGCCTTGTTCGTTTCTATTATTGGATCAAGTGGATTTAATAGGTATGCAAATTCTTGTTGTGTATACTTTACAGTACATACATGCATGTAATATGTAGCTGATCAGATTTTCATTCGAGTTGGCGGGATTTGTAATGGGAGAATGAAGGAGACTAAGAAAAAGAGCTTTTTATTTACGAATGTGAGCGTAGTAGGCGTATACCTACTATTTTTTTATAATCGGTTATTTACGGAAGAGCATAGTGTATGATTTTTTTTTTAATTTTAACGACGTTTCGCTTGTTAAACATTATATTGCACACGAATGTTTTCTTTATACTTGATTACAATTGTAGACTTACATATAAAATTATACAGGTGTATGTATATATGTATCAATAATATAGCTTTTGGTTTGTTCGAGAATTAACACCCATAACAAAATCTACTGGTTAATGTCAGTAGTTGACGTATGTACATACGGACATACGGTTCATCTGATAATTCGAATCCGCTGTTTCAGATTAAGCATTTATGCCTAATAGTAATCTAAGAATTTTTATGTGATACAAATAATTTCTAAAATAATAAAATAATATTCGAGTGGTTGACAAACATTTTTTTTTAAATTATTTGCTTGTTTGATTGATTATTATTTTCTTATCTATAATTTTGGGTACAAAAAAAAAGATAATAAATTACGAAAAAATATAACTGACTTATCTAATTTATTATAAGAAAAAAATAAATAAATTCGTATACGGTCCTACATCTGAAAAAAATAATTATATATTTTTCTTCTTTTTGTAAACAATGTAAAAACTCATGTAGTCTCTTGCAATATACTGAAAAAAGCAAAATTTTAAATAAACATTAATCGAACACAGACAAAATTGAAAACGTTCCATGGCATTTAAAAACCGACCATTCACACCGCTCGATGGCGTTCTTTAACCGATTTTTCCAGCACATCATCGAAGTTCGAACAAAACAAAACCTCCACCCGTGCAGTAGTAGCGCCACCCCCTTTGTAAAGTCCAGTTCTCCTCTTCTCGTCTGATAAAAACCGTTGCTAATTCAGCTCATCATCAACAAGACAGCACACACAACGTTCTGTTCATCATGCGCATTTTCGTCCCCAAGAAACGCAGTCGTCGAGACCCAAAAGTTCCAGTGGAACAACCAGAACTTCCAGAAGAAGAAGCCCAGCTGCAGCCCAAGAAAATGTCGTTCAGCGAGGAAGAGAAGAAAGCTATTTTGTTGTTTGCTTTGGAGCACGGATTAGAAGACGAGGATCAATGGCGGGAATTTGCTCAAGCAATTGGCCGGGATTTGGGCGAAGTGCGAAATGCTTGTCGTGACTGGCAAGCTGATCAAAGTACCGCTAGTGCAATTGATCCTGTTGATGAGGTGATTCCGGAGAGTGAAGAAATTTTGAGAGAAATCGATAATTTTGTTGAAGAGACCGAAAAGCTGGCGGAGAGCACAAAGTTTAAGGATGTCGAGGAAATTGTTAATGTCGAGGTACCTATGTGTATACAGCTTTGTTTTCTTTTCTCTTGCTCTTCAAAAGCGCTGATTCTGACTCAATCTGTAATTACATTTTTTTTGTTTCTTTCAATGTTTTATGTGATACTTGTGTCAGTTTTTACGATTGGATTACGTGTTAGTTAAAAATCTGTTTAGTTGCTTGATAAAAACACGTTGAAAATTTGGCACGTATTGGGACGATTGTTTTGATGCATTTTCGTGCTCTTTCATAATCAAATAATTTTTTTTTTTTACGAGTGAGCAGACAATTTTAAAGCACAATAGATTAATTTGTTGATTATTATTTTAATCGCGATCATTTTTGTTATCTGTCATGTTAAATAATTATTATAATTTGAATTTAATTATTATTGATTACAATTTTTAAATCAAACATGTTGTTATAGGCTGCTGATGAGATCAATAATATTGAGCATAATGGCCAGGTGGATGAGTTACAGTTTATTAATGTCAATGGGTATGCGCATGAATTATTATTAATATTATTATTATTATTATCAGTACTGTAGAAATTAATTTTTTGACATTTTTTCCAGACAATTAGTTAATATTAATGATCTAGAACAGTATGCATTTGCAGACCCTGAAGCATTAGCTGATATAAATTTTGAAGAACAAACTGTTAGTGTAGTAAGAAACAAGAGACGCTTAAATTTGAATGAGCTTGATGCCAAACTTTTAGAAACCATGATTTATCAATCTGAAGAAGAACTTGAATTAAAGCGAGCAGAACATAAGAAAAAAATGACATTGTATACTATGCAATTGGAGCAGAGTAAAGAATTACATGAAGAAAGAATGGAAATTTTAAGGACTAAATTGAGATCTGTTCAACAAAAAATACATCACATTGACCATGCAATTTGCAACAAAAATTTAAGTAAGAGATTTAGAAGTGGCCCAATTTAAATTTATTGGTCACAAAACTTATCAGATTCAATCATTAATTAATTAATCATTTGTAAGATGTAAAATAAGTATTATTTGTATTAAATATTAATTAATGTAAATTAATTTAATTATAAATCAATGTAAATCTCACGTAATGAATTGTAAATTTTAATCAATGAAATAAAATAATTATTTGTAAAATTCAAAAAATTCAAATAAATTCAACTTTTAATTATTTGCTATTTATTATTTATTTATCTGTTTTGTCTACATTTTGGAAATAAAAATTGATTTGAAGATAATTATTTACATCTTAGTTAAGATTTTTGCATAAATTTAAAAAATTGAGTCTTTAATTTTAGTTTCTATTGTAGTTATAAATACTCATGTACTACATAAAATTTATGGAAATAGATTGAAATAGTTATTTTAAAAGTTTGTTTTTAAATATTTAATTAATACCAATTGTCATAACAAAAACAGTATAAATAAAGTAACAAGTGCTAATACTCGTATAAAACTCAATAAAAAAATTATTTTCTTAATTGCTAATTAATACTTTTATTAGGAGTAATAATTTATTCAAATTTAATATGAAGACATTGTCATATTGGTAATATTGAAACAATTATTTCAATTTATATAATCTGAGTTTATATATTAATGAGCCTTATTATGATCGAATTATCAGTAAGCAAGATATTTTATTATCATTTAACGTTATTATAAGTGGATCAGTAAGAGGCAAATATGCCTTACCTCCATCATCCAGTAAAGTCACGTAAATGATAAAAATCGATAAGATCATTAGTATCTACTATAAAATTTAATGATTTTTTTATATCGATAATAATTAACGAAAAAGAAGAAAATTGTAATAAAACAGTAGCTGCTGAGCATCTCAAGTAGAAGAGTATTTTCGTATAAAAATTATGATGGATTTTAAAGTGAAAAAGTTTTACTCTTGGCTACTGATTACTTGCACACTCATTACGACGGTCATTTCTTTCGAATTTCCAGGCGGTAATATATTGCTTATATAAGTCCATATTTTATTAATTGTAAATTATTTTGCAGAATGGAATTTTAAGTAGCATAGCGTTTCTTAAAATTAAAAATTAAAAAAAAAATTTAACAAATAGTGCAAGTGCAAAAGGTCATATTTTATTTATCCAAAAAATTTTCTAGTGTTATAATTTAATTTGCAAAAAAAAAAAAAGAAAAATAATATTAACTTTGATTGTTGATGAAAATTAAATTAATTAATGATGTTTGATTTTCCAGCTATAAACGACGATGAGTGTGTACTTTTTGATCAAAATGGCGAAAAATTATCTTCGACAACATGGAGAAGAGGAATTACTTTACCACAAATTGAAGACACCGCTAAAAAGAGTAAACAGCTGATTACTATGAAAAAAGAAAATTTGGAAGTCAAGAGTATATTTATTAATGAAAAAGACAATAAAGATAAATATTACATTGATGAAGTTAGATCTTGGGATAATTTTACACTGCAAACTTATAATTTTGATCAATACGAAGAGTATGAGGTATTTAGATTTTTTTATATACAACATATTAAGTGCATGAGAAAAAAAATTATTTATTAATGGTAATTAAAAAAACGATTTCGTTATTTACATATGTTTATGATTACAGACAGAAGTAAATATGACGATACGTGTCGTATTTTACTGCCACGCGTACAGTCAGCGCGAAATTGTAAGTATTTCAAATAAGATTAATTTATAGTAGTCAAGAAATTGTAGTTGATTAGAAAAATAATTTTTTTTTTAGACTTTTCGACTACCAATTAACGACACAAACAATCACGATCCAAAATTTTTAAAAGATTCTTACAATTATACCTTGGCAATGCCATTAACCACTGGTTTTGAATTATCACCTCATGATCCAATAATTGTGAGAGACGTCGATTTAACAAACGACAAAATTACATTCGATTTCAAGAAACAGCCAAAAGCACAAGGATTTTCGGTATCATTTTTAAAAAAAGATCCGATGGATCCGAAAAATCATTTGGCTAAATTAATAATATCCGATACGGTTTATTTAGAAAATGACGTTTCCTTTACGCTTTATGCAACGGTAATTTTTTATATAAAATATCATGTCTCTTAAATTTTCATTTTAACAAGTAATAATCTTGGGGCAATAAATAATATTTTTAGGACGCTGGTACACCGCCAAGAACAACAAACACGACAATCAATATAAAAGTTGATGCAGCCAATTCATTGCCTCGTTTTTCACATTCATTGTATACGGCCGATCTAACGCTTTTCTACAATCGAAAGGTTTCGAATATTAATAATTATTTTATATATTACGTACGAAAATTAAATATACATAGGCTATATATTTTAAATATTTAATTTATTTTTAGAAATCACGTATTCCATTACGTTTTACACCGGGCAGTATTAAATTGACACATGGGTATGCAGGAAAACACAAATTTGAATTGAATGGAATAGCTGATGGTGAATTTCGATTCATAGCTTATTTTATTGTATTTTAATACTAAAAATTATGACGTTTTAATTATTAATTTTGTAAATTTCTTTCAGATTACAAAAAACATTTTAAAATTTTCGAAACAAATAAAACTTGTGGAATTGGTAAATGCATTGATATTGAATTGATCGATTTACCTACTGATTTTTGGGATCATCAGCAAGATTTTTTCGTATTTTTAAAAGTATAAACAAGCACCATTTTAATATTTAATTTTTATAATTTAATAGGAATTTCACGTGAGATTTTTAATTAATTTTTCAATTATGTTTTAGGCTATTAAAGACTCGTTCGAAGCTACCACAGTTCTTTACATTCAAGTTCCTGGTAATTTATTATTCTTCAATTTATTTTCAAATTTATAATTAATTTATTTTTAAAATTGATTTTTTTTTTTTTTATTTAAATCATTATTTTTTTTCAGGTAAAGTAAATACAGTCCTCGTATCAGAAGTACACGTTGACGTGACAAACAAAACAATTGGTGCTGTTTTATCGTTTATTGCAATATTTTGCCTATGTTACGTAGCTTACATTTTTTTGGTCAGAAAAAAATCGATAAGTTACCAAGTAAATAAACATCAGTTTCAACAACAACAACAACAACACCAACAAAATAATTATCCAACTGAAAAAGTTTAAAGCAATCTAGTCCTTATTTTTATCGAAAGTATTTAAAAAATATAATAAATGTCGATATGTAATTTAAGGAAATAAATAATAATTCAATAACATATGTATAAAATGTATAGGGCTGTCTGTAAAATATGTAATAATTACTTTGTTAACAAAAACTAAACTTTCATTTTTCATCATCGTCATCATCATCATCATCATAAAAATATTTAAAAAAAATTTCTAAACGAAGCAAACTTTCTTTGTCTGTTGTAAAGACTTTTAAAAATTTCTATTGACATTTGACATCCGGTTTTAGTATCTATATACAAGTTCTATTATACACACATATGTAGCCGAGTTTAAAAGAGAAAATCTGGGAAACAATTTATAATATAGCATATACCTACATCACACACTGAATACAAGAAAGATGTTCCCTTGGTGTTATTTGTTGAATGAAACAATGATTTTTCCCAGATCCTTCAAGAGCTCAAGGTTTCTTGCCATTTTTTTTTTTTTTCGAGCTCACCAAGAATGAAGGGGGAAGGGGATTTTACGTTGAAGTTGTAGTTAACGAGATGATCAGCTGATATAATTTACAAATGGTGATGGTATACGTATAGCGTTAATTATTACGGTATTATACGATCTTTTTTTTGTGTGTTTTATATTTATAAATCTTAATTTAACTGTAAATAAAAGAAAAAAGATACGAGATAAAATAAAATACACACATTTTAATTATTTAAATAAATATTATTTAACTTTTATCTTTATGTTAATTTTTTTTTTCTTGCAATTATTAGATTATTTAATTACCTATAATGTAGCATAAAAAATTTTTAGAGAAAAATAAAAAATTTCAAATAGAAATTAATCCTAAAAGTAAATAAATAATAAAAACGAACTATTACATATTAATTAAACTAATGATAAAATAGTTTGCTCGCGCGCCTAACACAACCATTTAAATATGTGCTAATATACATAAAGCAATAAAGGGACGTTATGACAGTGTTAAGGTCACCAATCAAAGCTTTCTTTCTTCAATATCCAACATTATATTTAGATATATGTATATATTATCCTTGCATATTGTCACGTTCGATTGACATTGATTAAATATATATGCTTGGGAGCATTGGCTGCATGTTGATGATGATGATGATGACTCGTTAAAGTGAGTATTTAGAAGAGTCGCTTTATATTGAGTCTATACACTAATCGGATGAGCTTGCACCTATACTATCATATATAAATATTCATGATCGTATAGTATATATACATTTCTTTGTTCTTATTCTTCATATATAAAAAAATAATAATAATTTTAAATTTTTTATTGTTATCTACCTGTCAAATAAATTATTATCACCATTTCCTCGATTTTCGGTAGCCTATCTTAGGATTTGTATGTATACATATCTAAAAAGCTTGAATTTATTATTTGATCGATCTTTATTAGCAATTAAATTATTATAAGGCAAAAAAAAAAATATTTCGAATATACACGCTTTAATCAAGTAATCTTTATCACGATTACCTAAGCTAAAGTATTACCGATAATATACTATATCACATATGTAGGGGAGACCGGGGCATGATTAAAAGTTTTTTTCTTTCCTCTGTAACTTTTTTAATATTTAATATTTTTATTCCGGACAAAAAAGGTTTTAAA
>JAPYZE010001490.1:0-22074 GCA_030522805.1 Leptomastidea abnormis | reverse complement strand
TTAAAAAATGGCTCTAAAAAGTAGAGTATGGCGCCAATATAATCCATACTAGGGAAATTAGACCGCTGTAAGGACTACAACAAGACCCCCAAATTTCATCCAATTCCATTGATTCTGTCAAAAATAATTTCAAAATTACAATCTCGCCCCGTTGCAATCTCGCCCCGGTCTCCCCTATATAAGGCCAGAGAAATGGAAAGAGTTGTACACATATTCATTTCGGCGCCTCTCCAACCTCGACGATTTTAATCTCAATCTTTCCCAAGCAGAGAGGCTGCACAGTCCGCTCGGGCGTGTTGCCTTGCTCGTTCTCGCATCGCTGGCTCGCTCGTCCTTTTCGAAAAAAAAAATGCTCACTGAGAGAGCAGAAAGGGACGCTCGACGGCTGAGAAGACCGAGAAAGAGAGAAGTAAAATCCTAAGCGTAGAGCAGCCTCTTCCGTATCACCCCCGTTCCTCCTCTCGGACTCTCTAGCTAATATTTTACCGCTGCTGTCGGAGCAATTTTATATATGTATATACGTCGCTACGGACGTTGCTGACTCTTTGTGTGTGAATATCTTGCTAGCTACTTTCATTAAAATGATTCTTCTATTTTTTGACCCCACTGACTCCACTACTAGCCGCTCGGTACCTCTAGCTACCCTCGCTTGCTCGCTCACTCTCGCCACCCTTGTCGTAAACTAAGTGAGCAGCTTTTGCTGGATGAAATTTGAATTTGTCTATTTATGTTCTTAAATTGTAGCGACAAGCTGTGTGTGGCTGGCCTTTTTATTATTTTTACATTTTATTTTAATATAACTCTACTTTCGTGGAAATTAAATAAGATCTCGAACATGTGACGAATATATGTATTTTAAATTTAGTGGTTCGTAAAATATAATTTTAAAAAATGATATTTTACTTTAATGACTTTAATACGATTTTTCATCGTTTAGATTCATTTTTTTATGAAAAATATGTCTTAACAATATTTTAAATTTAATTTTGTGAAAGTATTTAATTTTTTGATTAAAATGCACATATCATACATTACACCAAAAACATTATTCTCATCGTCCGTAAAAACTACTTATTTACTTCTTCAAAATTTCGTATTCTACACAAAAAATCATTCTATCTCTTACTTCAAAAAATCTTTAAAATTTATACATTACCTCTAAAATAACTTTAATTCTCAAAAATAAAAAAAAAGTAAAGTAAATAAGCATATAATCAAATTCCTCATAAAATTACCGCGAACAAACATAATCTCCGTTCATTTTAACCACATTCACAGACACACACACATTTATTTCCCTCAAAAATCCTTGAAGCATAGAAAACTCTTATCACCATCCCCTTTCATACAAAAAGGCGGAAGAACGAGTAGAAAGCAGCGGCTTCATACAAGGCCACGCATACATATACGCGGTATTCAATATAAAGGAAAAGCGAGAGAGCAAACAAAAGGTGTACATAGATATATACCTTTATACAGTCATGCATCCATAGTTGCGTCGTCGTCATATATGAAAAGAGAGTGGGCGAGAGTGAAAAGGATAGGCCAGAGCATGTGTACGATCGCGTGTGCCAGGACAGTCGTAGTTTCAGTGGCTCGTGTGACGCTTGGCTTGCTTTAATTTTGTCCTATATTGTGAAAGCCGATCTGTGTGGCTCTTCCTTCGTCTCTTTTAGCTGGTGACGATGACGGGTTTGGCGAGCGAATGTCTGTCTATAGCTTGACTCGTACTACTTGGATTTAGGATCAGTCGATACGCGGTTAGTTTTATTGACTTTCGAATCCTCTCTTGGACTGGTTTAACTGGTGAGATTTTAACTGGCAGATGTTTGCTTGATAGATCGATATTTTGGGATTGAAATCTTACTGACGGGATATTGGGCTACTGTTTGCATTTTGTGACACCTTGGCGATGTTGACTCTTCGGTCAGAAGCTGTATTTCTCAAGTGCACTCGCTACAAGTAATAATCACAATTATTTATTTGTTATATAAATTAATTTTTTTCAATTAGCAGTATTTAAATGGTATTTAAAGATCTTTTGACGTATGTATCATATGTGTATTATACGAATGTTGATGGTTGTTTGCTTTGACATAAAACGAATAAGATATTTGCATTGATGTTTGTTAATTAAATGCCGTTCTTGAAATATGAATTAAAAATGAAATATTCAACATTAACAATTTAAATCATGTTTTAAAATCTTTTACTAATAAAAATATTTTTTTCTTCAATGTATCTTTCATGGTTTCGTAATACATAAATAGCATTAACATTTATTTTAATTGTACCAATTTTCATAATCTAATTAATTAAATGGAACAAACTTTTACTCGCAAAATTAAATTAATTAAATTTCAAAAATAATTTTGAAAAAAAAATTCCATTACTTTAAATTACATTTCATTTAATCAAAATATATAATTATTAAATCACAAAGAAAATGTAAAAAAAAGTCCTTATATAAACATCCAAACATCGTACATTATTTATTAATAACAAAATATTTATCATTATCATACTCATCATCGCTAAAAGATACTTTATTTTATCATCATTTTCCTTTGCAACCAAAACAATTCGAAACACGATTTTCATGAAAATCTAATTTTCAGACTACGTCATAATTACCTCGTAAAATGCAGCGCTGATAGCTCGACCCACCATGGGTCCACAACGAAAGGTTGTAGAGAGAAGAAAGAGACTTTGCGTATAGCTCGTAGAGCTCGTTTGTTTTTCATCGCGTTAAACAATGTAAATGTTAGCCCGCCAGTTCCGGCCAGAAAACTAATAATACTAGCGTATACCAAGTCTCTTTCTCTCTCTCTCTCTCGCTCTCTTGTTCAACGTAACTTCATTTCTGCCCCTGAATTTCCTCTCCTCCACCCTTTTCTCTTCGTACTCTGGCTCTTTCAACTATAATTCGCGTTCTTCGTTGACTCGTTGGTTTCTGCTTTTCCTTGCTGGACCATAACGGGAGAGCTCTCTGTGTAGATATTATCGTTCGTTTTCATACTGACTTCTTGTCTTTACATTGTGACTTCAGCTCTCGTTTATAATTAATGTTGCTTTAAATGTGCTGCTAAATTGATGTTGTTTTATTTACATAATTTTCTTTTTTCTTATTTATACATGTAATAATTTTTATTTATATTTATATTTTTTGTGTGTGCCACAATCTGTTTTTTAAACTTATTCTTATTGGCATATCAATATCATTACTATTTGTATACACTTTCATTTTACAATATTTATTATAAAATTTACTAATTAATTAATTAATTAATTATAAACACTATGATATTTAAGATATTTTATTCAATATAAATTTAATGCTTAAAATACTACCAATAAAACAATATAAACAGCAAACACGCTTTTTCATCATATCATATCATCAACAACGACATTACACAATTGAAATAAGAAGTAAGAGAAAACAATTGTAACAACACTAAAATTAAATAAAAACATACATAAGATACAAAAAAAAGAAAGAAAATTGTTAAGCAAATGGTTAAAACAAATGAGAAGAAGCCTTGATTAACTCATCAACTTGGATACAATCAGCGCAAAGAGAGAGCGAAATGAAAAGTAACAAGAAGAAAAATAGATGACTGATAAGCTGATGGAAATAAAAAATTCGGACATTTCAGCGAAGACGATTTATACTCGAGTGAGCGTATGGACGGTGTATCCTGGCGTAATCATCATCATCAACATCAACAACAATTAACAGAGGATTACTCCGAAGCAAGCAGCTCAATCTTCGACAGCGTCTTTATGTCAATGTCCGACACACTGAACTCGATAAACACCCTCGCTAGCTCAGATCAAACACCCGAAGACAGACCACAACCACCACCACCAACATCACTTAACACTAACCTGATCACAACACCGTCACGAGACACTATACGGTATGCCAGTGTGCCCGAAATCGCATGCCTCTTAAATCATGTCTCTTTATCATCGCTTGATTTTCATATTAGCTTTTTCTCTTTGGATCATCCTTATTTCCATTAATCACACATTACCATAAACCATATCATTTCTATTTCCATTGCTACACTCGGCATAAGCTCTAGGCATGGAATTTGGATGATATTACCTCTTTTTAGCTCTTAGTGCAGCTTGTTTTATCATTTTCCAACAATTTTTTTACCTAAATCCATGGATTAAAGTTAGTTTTTAGTTTTATGAATGATTTAGCTTTATGATAAATGACAAAATTTAGCGTTTCGTTAAATTTATTTTGTTTTATACATTTTTTTCTTTTTTTTTATGTATAATTTATAAATCTGGCGTTTTTGCAGCCATAGCATTATAGCTTTTAAAATAATATTTAAATTGTTTATTCAGAAAAGGAAGATTTTTTTTAATGATACATTAACAATATGAGAATATAAATATGAATAAACAAATAAAATATTGTTTTAAAAACTAGAATAATTTTTTATATACAATTCACGAAAAAGAACAAAATTATTTGGAATTTATTTTTGGTCCATATATAAAACTTAAGGTAAGATTTACAAAAACCAATTACATAAACACCAACCCTTAAAAAAAAATAGTACATAATTAGCAACCACCATAAATCTAAGTAATAAAAAAATTAAAATAATAAAAATCTCAGTCGCTCAATCGAACAATTCACTACAAAATAAAAAACCGATAATTGCGACACATCGCCACAAACCCCATCACACCCTGCCAACCTAATCTAACACACTTGTGTTCTATAATTCTCAGGGGTTCAGATAGCGGGTTGTACCAGACGCCACCGGTACCCCGTTCTTATCCCGGTGACGCCGCAAGTGGTGGCTACGTTTCCGAGGATCAGCTTTCCTTAACACCAGGTTGTTATGGTGGTCGAGAATCTGATCAACTCAGTGTCTCTTCGTCATCGAGTATTGGTGGTCCAAGTCCTAGGGATCGAAGATGCATGACAAGCGATCCTAATTCACATGGAATTTATCTTCCTATGGCGCCTATTACTAATTCTTTACATAGTCCGGCTTCTGGTAAAGTTTCGGTGAGTATTGATTCTTTTTTTTTTTTTTTTTTTATTGCTTTAGAAGCATTTTATGATTATAATTAATTTGTTCTTGTATTTTCAATTAAATTTTAAAAAACTGATAATTTATACAATTATCCGATTTATAACGTAACGCTAATTGCAATATCTACACTCAGCACTGCTAACTAATGTCATCCCATATTCTTACAAACAGAACGGCGGCGTGCCAACGACGTTACAACCGACACCACCAAAAAAGCCACCACGACGCAACCTCTCAGTCTCACCAACCCACCTACAAAGCCAAATGTCCCTGTCAATCGACGGCCACGCTACCCCCGGCAATTACGAGTACTTGTTCCTGGCGCGCAGCGGAGCCGGAGGTAGCGGTCGGGGTCACATCGATCTCGACGAATTGCAAGCTCGTCGTAGCCAGCTGCGACACGTGGCACGTAGCGTGGACCAATACGTGGACATGCGTGGTCGATTCGAACATTCGGGTTCGAATCAAGATGACGGCTCCTCGATCGGCAAGCCCTCGGATAGCGAAGCCGAGCCCGTAGCTCTGACTGCGCTACACGAAAATCGGCCGGTCCGCGTTACGAATCCTCGGCGCAAGCTCCGTCGACACGCCTACACCGAACGAGTCCAACAAAATTCAACCTACGAGAATTGCGAACTAGACAGCAGTCCTGGTGCTACCGACAAATCGCCGTGCAGCAATAGCGATAATCCAGAACGTACCTACGTATCCAGCGCCTTCCTCACGCTCAGGTCATCGCAGGAAAGTCTACTCGACGAGACGCCGAGTAAACATGAAGCAACTGATAAACGACTTAGACGCGTACAGATGATGCTGCCTACAAGTCCTACTCATTATGTGCAACCACCAACACCGGATCATCCGCCACCTTCGGCTTTACAAGCTGAAAAATCGATACACGAGCGTATACGTCCGCTCAGCCAGGTTAGTTCTTCGTATTATACGAGGTATAGCGTTGGATAAAATTTTATTTATCTGCGATTATTATTATAATTGTTGTTTTTTGTATGATTACATTATTTTTTGAAAGATAACGGATTATTTTGTTTCGTTATAGGGATGGTTGAATATGTAATGTGAATTGTATATTTTATATTGGTATAAATAATGTGGCGAATAATTATAGGGCGAATTGATAAATAGTTATAAATTGTAGATGTTCTAATTAAAAATCAAAATTTAAATATTTTAAATTTATAGAAAAAAAAAGAGCAACGAATTTTAACATTAAAATAATCAAAAGAAGTTGATTTTACATGTAAGATTCATCTTAACTTTATCCAAAAAGCTTTTGATCCTAAGAAAATTATCATCTCCTTTGAGCTTAAAGCTCTCAAATTAATAGACTTACGTAGATATTCACGCTTTTACACATTACATATTCATCAAAAACGCTTTCAAAAAAAAAAAAAAAAAAAAAAATTCTTCGCTCATCCAAAAATTCAAAATAACCAACGATCCGTTCAAATCTTACTTCACACCTACACCACAGCTTTTTTTTTATATCACAAGCTTCAAACAAAGTTAACGATCATCATCACACCAAGTCAAAGTCAAGTAAATAAGAAATCTAAAAAAAAAATAAAATAAACTACCAAGCATTGCAGTTTTAATGAAAGCCACATCTTTCTCTTTCTCTCTCTGCTTTTGCATCTTCATCGGTAAAGTCAAGTGCAGCACGCGAGTCACACACACACAGACAAGCACTCGAGAGAGAGTGAGCACAGATTTTCGGGATTTCAAGAAACTCTCTCACCCTCTCTTTACTCTCTTCTCTCAAAAGAGTAAGATATAGAACTTGCGCATATCTCTGCAATTCGTACAAAGAGAGAGAAAGAGAGAGAGAGAGAGATATGCGGTAGGTAAAAGGTAGAGAGAGAACTTGGCAGTACACGAACATCTCTCGTAAAAGCGAATAGGGATGAGACTGTAAGGAGAGGTAGTAGGAAGAAGAGGGAATAGCCCGCGTTTAATATACAACTTTGCTGTTTGATCTTTGACGCGATTTACGAGAAGGAAGGTAGAGAGAGTCAGTATAGAGAGAAGGATGCTAAAGCAAAGTAGTAGTAGTAGTAGTAGATAGGTAGGTAGGCGATCTTCATGTTCGCTGCAGCGCGCCGTTTGCGCCGCTTTAATCCTTGTGATCGCTCTACTGTGATAGAAGCAACTCTCTCTATCTTTATCTTTCTCTCTTCTTCGACTGATGCGCGTATACCTCAAGAGTTCCTTCCATACCTACCCCCCATCTCCTTTTCTCGTACCACTTCTCTCTTCTCTTGTACTGTAAGCGCAACGACTCTACTACCGCTACCCTTACTCTCTTGTCCCTTTTCGACGACTCTTACGCGCGTGCATGCGTGTTCTCACGTAGGTGCTCGCTATATATATCGCAGTATAGTAACAGCAGCAAAGCTTGCTGCTCTTTGCGGCGCCTTACGTGAGTATACGTCCTTTAATACCCTTCTTCTCGTTTTAGGAAAGCTACGTCTTTTGGCATGAACGTTTGACGCGTCTTTCGCTCTGCAAGTGTGTATATACACATTACTGGCTGGCCCTTCTTTATCATTTTTTTTTCTCTCTCTGTGCGAGTACGCCTTGACGAGTGATGTGTCTTTGCAAGCTTTCCTTGATATGTGTGTAGGGAGATAGAGGTAGAGAGCTGTCTTTACTTCTGGGAAAACGAAGTGCTTGACGGATTCATCCAGCTGCTTGCTGTGGCTTTTGACTAGTTGCTGATGTATACAGACTGACTAAGGCTGATGCTTAACGCCTTTAAATTTTCATGTCGTATACGACACCTTTATTTATCTTTTTTTTAATCCTTTTTTGACGTCATTAAAAATATTTTTCGTCACACCCTGGTCGAAAGTGCAAGTTTCGGCCCGCTACGCGGACTTCCTGCACTCATGCAAACGTGCACTTCCTGACCAGGGGTAGACGAAAAATAGTATACACACCACGGGAACGAGTAAAGAAGCCTCAGATCTCACGTTTGCCACCCTCGGCTTCGCCTCGGGTGACAATACACGTGAGATCTGGGACCTTATTTACTTTCGCTCCCTAGGCATGTAATGTACTATTCTTTATTATTTTCATTAGTCAAATTGCGCGTCTGAATTCTGAAGTGCTAAGACTGATCTGTGATTGTTATGCTGCTGTTTTCCACAAAACTTTCTTTTTCTTTCCAATTTTAAAATAGTAAATTTGGCCCGACTGAAGTTTTCTATTTTATAGATAACTTTTGCGTTGAAGAGTACGTATGAAGATTTTTTCACTATAAATTCTTTTCTTTCTTTTTATCCAGTACCTACTTTTTTAATATATCCTGATATAACCTTGATTCATAATCCATTGATTGAAGTCGCGAAATGATATATCATTAGAAATAAGAAAGTTACACTCTTATCGATTGAGTTAGGAAGCTTTCATTAGAGCCAATATAAAATTCAGTTGTTGGATCCATTATTATTTTTCCTAAACTTGATGCGTATTTGCTATGCTTATTTTCTTTCATTCCTATTTTCCAAACAATTTATTGAAAAATTATCTAAATGCTTTTATTTTTGGCCTTATTTTGTTTATAATTTTTTTAAAGGCTCAAATTTTTAATTAACATAAGTAATGACTTCTTGTTTTTGTTATTTTCAAATTATTTCGATTAATTTATAACGTTGTTAATAATCTCAAAATTTTCAAAAATTTTTAATCTGCGACAGTTGTATGTCATCGGACATAATTCTCTTTCAATTAATTTATACTATAATTAATCAAACATTCATCACAAGTTTTTTCTACGTATATAAATATTCATTCAATCAATTTTCAGATATTATTATAGGTCAAGTGAAAAAAGTTGTGCATGGTCAGACGCGACGATATTATCATTAATATTATACCATAATAATTAGCTTACCTTCATCGTAATTTTTTCCAAATTCTCAAAAAAAAAAAAAAACTTTAAAAATCTTTTTTCCATCGCTAATAAAATTATAAATAGGTACACAAAACTCTTCGTTAATCTAACACCCAGTCGAAAAGGCATCTACATCACCTCAACTCTTACTCCAATCTCAACAAGTACTAATTTTTACAAACGAGTCACGTGTCTCTTCATTTTCTCATCTCTCACCGAAATTTCTCAGCTTTAACATCTCGCTTGCCAACATCTCGCGATGAAACTAGCAAAAACAGCCTCGTAATATACTTATACCGTATAGACTTTGAAATACGACGCTTGCCAGATTACTATACTACATAAGCAAATGTAGAAATACCACGAAAGTTCATTCTCCCTACAAGTCTAGCTAACGCTTCGCTGATTCTCATGACGCGAGAAGAGACGAGCTTTGAATATAATAATGAGCCAGAGAGATATATACAGGAGAGGATCTTGATCTCTTTCGCGCCTTCACTTATAAAATCACGCTTGGGTTAACCACTGACGTTCGTATACACATATATATTCGTAATTCAGTTGAAGTCAGTTGTTCCATTTGATTTCCCTTGTCTTGTCTTTTAAAGATCGGGTAGGTATAGCTTTACGTGAAACAATGACATATAAGTAAGAGAAGAAGCTTTCTTGAGATGTCAAGAGATCTCTTTAACACTATTTAATTCACAAAGTTAAAAGTAACTTGTTTAGATCGTTTATACGGTTAAATTCTGTTCTTTATCTTATGATGAAATATAGGTAATGACGCGAGTGCGAATTTCGTAATTACGCAATAAAGGTAGAATAAGTTAACGGTTTTTAGAAAGTAAACGTAAAAGATAACATACATTCGCTAAAAAGACTTAAGGATTTTAAAATCAATATAATATTAATTCGTTGGTGTGATTGTTCGCATGTTACAAGTTCACTAAAAAAAAAAAAACTCGGTAGGAAGCGGAAAAATCGCGAGCGTTAAAAAGTAAAGCTATCTGTAGATAAAGAAAAAAAAAAGAGAGATAGAGAATAATATAAAAAGTCGCATGAAAATGTAAAACATAATGTTACAACTGGGTAAATATATTTATACATGGTGGCGAATGTGTGTGTATGTATGTGTCGACAGGTGTACAAGAGGCGTTCGCGTGACATGGAAACCGAGACCGAGGAGGAACTGCTACTACTCCAGTATCCCGTAACAACGGGTAACTCCCTTGACGCATCAAGCGGCTCTCTATCCTCTGTTTCACTCTCGGACAAGAGTATGTCGACCGACATCGTAGAAGAATATTTTGGAGACGTGCCATTCGCAGGTAAAGCAAACCAACAACAACAACAACAAAATCAACAAAATCAACATCAACAACAAAATCAACAATCGCAACAACAACAACAACAACACACGCTTGGCTGCACCGCATGACGCTTCCTCCTACAATTGCCCTCGTGTACTACTCATTGCATTATCGTTGTTGTTAGCTATTGCTTTTGTTGCCGGCCGTGGCAGAGAAGACGCGTTATTGAAAGATCTCGGGGACAATGATTATAATCATTATCATCATGATAAATAAATTCGCGAGCTTTTTCTCTTGCTATTATATATCGCTCACTCGCACGTATTGCACACATATGCATATTATATTATTATATCATAATGTTATTTATTTATTTATGCATTTTCATTAATTTTTTTTTTTTTTTTTTAATGCTCAATTTAGGCTGAGGCACTTTAGGTGCTGTTTGTATTGGTATATATGCGTGATTTTTTTATTATATTTTTTTATAGTGTCCGATAAATTGCTTCCGTCATTTGTTAGTTACTTATAACGTAACTATGAGTAAGATCGATGAGGTGAATAATTATTAAAAATTTTTTTTTACTGATATACGTTTAAAAAAAATATCTGGTTCCTTATTTTTTTTTTAGATTTTTTCGCGATGATTTTTATAAAAGAATTTATTCCAGGCGCCTTATAGCAGATTTAAGATAAATATATAAATGTATATTTTTCATACAAACGAAGTTAATCGAGCTTACAATTTTAATTTTAATATATGTTTTCATGATTATCATATATGTGTATCGATTTCATGAGAATCCCAAATTTATATATATAGGTACATATATTTAGTAAAAAAAAAAAAAAAAATTATACATAAAACGTATAATTTTATATAAATACATGTATGAAAGTTAATCCGAGTTTAGTAGCTAAACATTTTAAAAGACTGGTTTCACTTGATATATAATAAGAATTAGCTATTTTTAAATCCGTGCTATATATATGTACTACATCTGCAAAATAATCTTCCAAGTCCATAAGTACTGCCCATCATAACGAGCCAATAATTATACCCTCAAACATAATAACTTCATTATCGCAGTCACGCCAAAAATACTTCCATTTCACAATCCTTTAATATTATCGCACAAATCGCCAATAATCAACGTCTTTCAACTTCCGATTCGATAACTTTCGATTAGACGTTCGAGCTTGCAAGCGCCAATCGTTTGTCTTACAAAGACGTCTCAACGTCTTTAGATTTCAAAATTCTGAATAAAAAAAAAGAAAGAAAAAAAAAGTCAAGCTGAAGCGAAAGCTCAATGAAATCGAGTTAAGCAGCGCGGTTAATCGGCTTGAGCGAAAGCAAAACCGATATCCATTTATTTGGCGTGGACGCGGGAAAATCCCGACAAGCAAAGTCCTCACTCACCCTCCCCCTTTCGTCTAGCTCCTTTTCCGCTATCCAACGCCGCGAGACGTGCCGAGCAAGCAAAAATATCACGGATAGCTCACGAGCGTTTTACTTTACATTCGCGCGGCACGTAGGCTCATGGATGGGCCACCAGGAATATCGAGGGTTCGGTCGATCGATCTGTGGGTTATATCGGCTGCTGCGCTTTGGCAGGGTTCTGGCGTTTTGCGCTTGTTGGATGTTCGATATGTTTTTTTTTTCTCTCATTTTTTTTTTGCTTCAGCTTGGCGTACATATAGAGAAGCGAAAAGAAGAGGGGGGAAATAGACAGCTCGGCATTTTGGTGCTCGTCGAAATGCACCAGCTCGCAGTTTTGAACGATGAACTATTTATTTTGCCGTCATTCGGTATAAGAACGATTGGCATTGGAATATATAACTCGCGTTGGATTTTTTTTTTTTATTTTCAAGTTTAATCGAACATTGCGAAGTGGATTTTTGCGTTCTGGAAAAATATACATCGGATTTTGTGTGTATACGGGAAATTACAAGCGCTCTGGGAATAAAACGGTGAATTTTGCTTTTTTAGCTGAACTATCATTATCGTTTTTCTGTTTTTGTTTGACTTTTCGTGATTTACACGAATGGTTTATAGAATGACTATTCAGCATTGAATAAATTTTTATTTTAATAAATTTCATTTTTTTATTGATACAAAATAGTAAATACAAATTTTTTCTATTTATAAAAATAAAAATAACTGTAATAAATTTATTTGACATCTAAAATAACATTATAACATTGCAAAATATTAATAGAAGTTTATTAACTTATTCAAAAATGAAATTTATTAATTTAAAAATTTTCATAAAAACAAACATCACTCATTTGTATACAATTTTAAATTCCTTTTATATTATGATAGAATTTCAAGACAATTATTGGGTATATTAATGGTTAAAAAAAGTCATAGTCTTTCAAAATAATAATAGCGGAATTACGACTACAAATAAATTAAGTAACACATTTTTATTCATATTTTATCTCAATCAAGTATTACTATTACATCGTATACGTAATCTGTGATTTTGTGAGTAAAGCTACTAATATATTTCTGTTAGCGTTGCCATCATTAAAAAAAGCTGTAATATATAAAAAAAAGTAAAATCGAGAGTTATTATAAATTATATGTTTATAAATATTATTTTCTGTGTGATTTTGTAACCTATTAAAGTGGTCATATTTAAAAATGCCCAATGACCCAAATAGGATAAGTATTGAAGGTACGCATAAATTAGATGTAGTGTAGATAAATTAGTGATATATAGTAATGAATATATATTTAATATAGATTATTTAATTGGTATTATTATAATCTAAACATTTGTGGTTTCGCCACACGAATTACAAATCTATAAAAAATAAATATCTGTACAAAATTTTTATTTAAATATTTATTATTGGAAAAGTTTGTTATTTTACTACATTATATTCGTAATATTTTGTAATTTAATCCTTTCTGTATGATTATATTTGTAAAAAAATATTTTAGAAAATTTTTTTACTTCAATATTAAGTATCAGCATGGTCTCAAACATTTATTAAAAAAAATTCAAATTTGCACAAAACAAATCGTAATAAAAATTACGAAAATAATTTTCAACGTTATAGATGAAGAAAATAATAATTATATAAACTTAACTTTTATTAATCCCTGCCAAAATATTTTCTATTTGATACATATTTATAATATAGAAGTATATATTAATAGATTTTTTAACTAAGATGAAAGGATTATATTATTGAAATGCAAATTTGATTTTGATTTATAATTTTGAATTTTGAAAAATAATTGTTTACAAGTTCTCAGAGGGATCAAAATCAAAGGCTCTAGATTAATATATCAACGGAATTTTTTTTTTCATTTTTTATATTTTATATTTATACGTATTACAACTGCACTTATTAATATGCATTACAAATCACTGTTTATTATAATTGATATTTTATTTTGTTATTGTTTTCGCCTTGTTAATAAAGATATTTATAGTTCCACCGTAAAATACAATAGCTATTTGCAATAGCCTAGTTTGTAAAAATTTATAATTATATTATTTTTAAACATATATTTATTAGTGTTTTATAAATAATTTATAATTTATATTGTCGTATATAAATATACGAAATGAATCTATTTATCGTAATGTTTAGATGTATTAGTGCATTACATATATATAAAAATATATATATCGTTACCAATAAACATTATGCTGATACATGTATATGTTGTCTCAATTTATTTTACTGCTTATATTTATGCCTCTTACGTTCCTTATATGCGTAACAGTACATATATATTATTTGCTCGTTATAAAAAAATTCTTTTTTGCACATGTTGATGAAACTTTTTATTGCAAATGCATTTATAATATTATAAATTTCAATCTATATGATCCACAAATGTTCTATTAATTTCTTTTGCACCAAATTATTCAATAGATATAATAATATAAATAATTTTTTGAAAAAAAGTATTTTATAAAAATTATGATTACTGTGTAACACGTCCAATACATACAAAATATATGCTTAATTTTGTGAAATGTGAATTTACGAAGCTTTTATATAATTAGCAGTAACGTTAATGCTTAACGCTATAAATATATTGATAAAGCTATTGTGTATGTTACGCATGCTATATATTATATATTATAATTCGCCAAAAATGTGGTAAGTCAAATCTAAATATTTATAATTTTAATGCATTGAATATATTTTATATAAAGAGGTATAACATATGATATTGAATTAGATCTACAATAATAATAAATTTAAAAAATTACATAAAAAATTATATGGTATTTTCTCATATATTTTTTATATATTTTTTACTGTTCAAGTTAAATTATTTGTTACTATTATTATTATTATTATTATTATTATTATTATTATTATTTATTTTTAATTATTATTATTATTATTATTATTATTATTTTATTTTATAATAATACTTTAAATTATTGTTATAATTATTATTTTTTGAATTAAATTAAATCTATTTTGAAAAACATTTAAAAAAAAAAATTCAATAATTATAAATATTTTTACAAGTTCTAAAAATTTTTTAAATATTTTTATGTGAGCTATTGATTCTTTACGTAATTTAAATTATATAAGAAGATTCTTCGTATAATCTGAACTATAACACTATATTACTCATCAAAAATATTAAACACTACCAAAGTCAATTTTAACCAATCGTATAAAATCTACGCTTCAAAGACGAAAATCCTCGAATTTATCAGGTTTTATTTGCGCTTTGCCTTACCATAAGCCATCCACAAACATCGTTGTTCGTAATCCCAACACCATATAGCCATTCGTATGCAGTCCGAGTGTACATACATATATATATACACATACATACATGAGCAGAGGCGCTGGAACATCGCATTGGAATGCGTGAGCGACCGCGCGTGACTCATAATATGTACGCTCAGCGCGGGACTTTCGGCCTCTGCGCCCGTGTAACGCCGAGTGTGAAGAGGCCAGCGCAGCCTTCGGCCCTGTTTATCCGATTAGCCTGGACAAATCGCGCGGAATGCGATGCTTATTTTTTTCTATTATTTTTTTTTTCTCAAGAGACACTTGCCGCGATCGTATGATTCGTCTTTAAGTTATTATTACGTGTTATAGCTTATTATGTAATAAACATGTTTTTGCTCATTTACTCGTTCTTCTCGTCTGTTTTTTTTCAGTTCTACGCTTCAGGCGTTTAAGCAATCAAGATAAATGCGGTAATTAGGCATTTAACATTAATTTTTTTTTTTTTTAATAAAAAAATACTCTTAAATACCAAAGTGTTATTTTCGAATTTAAGTACTAGCATAAAAAATATACATACTCAAACATTGTAACTACTCGTTACAATGTTTAAAAATATTTCTAAAAATTTATCAAAAACCATAAAACATTTCAAATCAAAACTAAACACAATTTAAAAAGACCAAAAAATCTACCAACTTTACTCTTACGAAAAAAAAAAAAGAAAAAAAAAATTAAAAACGATATCAGAGCCGCTATGCCTTTGTCAGTTGTGTACAAGCATACAATCTCCATCGACAGTAAGGCGCCACTTTAAATCCAGCCCCGTTGGGCCGCCCACTCAGCCGTGCACTTTACAAATATAGCATAAGCATACCGCAGATCAGCCTCTCTCTCTCTATACGTACGTCTGTATTTGTAAACCCTTTCCTCAACACGTTCTTCTTTAACGTCGCATCCGTGACCTTGATTTTTTGAGCCGATGCAATACGAAAGCAGCTTATGTGTGGGTACACACACATACCTATTATATTAGTATGTGTGTGCGACGAAAGTTTCTGGTCGACCGAGTGCGCGAACGTGTTTATTGGCGAGAAATTCCAAAGCGGCGTCTTTGCCGCGGTTGTCTGCGGGGAAACGGGTGTGAAGAGACACTCGTTTGATATGTAGATATTAAAGGCTTGTGTTTTTTTTTTTTTTAAGTATTTTTTGTTTGAGCAGAAAGAGGCGGTGGAATGCTTTGTTTTTCATCAAGCCGATGCTTTGATATTTAAATATTATTAAATTTTGCATATTTGAGTTTGCGGATGTTAATATTGAGATTGATTATTTTTGAGTAATTAATAAATATTAAACGTGATATTTATATGCTGTATAACACAGATACGATTTGTTAAGAAATAGCGATAAATATTTTACTTGGAGATGCAAGGTGTTTCGTATTTATTATTTTATAGTTATTAGTTAGCATTTATGTAGTTACTTTAATAGATTTCTAAAGATTTTGCAATTTTATTATTTTTATTTCATACTTATTTATCACGTCGTAGTCAAAATACGCACCGTAGTTTAGTTACATAGTTAATTACTATTTTTTTTTCTATTTTTTTATAATTTTTTTCATTTAAATGATATAACAAAAAAAATACTATGTCGTAATTTTTTTTTTGCATTCTCATAGAGGACGTTTTTTTTAATTTAAAAATTTTAAGTATCTGGTAATTGAAGATGATTTTTAAAAATTTAGTTTGATATAATTCATATTTTTCAAGAATTAGAGTAGTCAAAAAATCCAATAGTAGTTACTTTTAAAAAAAATACTAATACTACATTTTAAATAAAAAATTCGAATAAAAAAAGATCTAAAATATTTTATTTCGACTTTTTTCACATCAAAATGATGCTTTATAAACTCGAACCGACTCGATAATGACTCAGAGAGTGCAGTCAAGGGAAAAAATATAAAAATAAAAGTATCGTCGATCTTATCGACACAGACGATCGGTCGGTTCAGGTCAATTTCCGTGGCCGGTAAATATAAGCATATGGTCAAAGTCTTTCCATGCAACGAGAGACTTATATATATATATATATTTACATTGATAAGCTTCGACTGGCTACCTTGAAAAGTGAGAGCCTTGGTTAAAAAAAAAAAGAAAGAATTTTATTTTTAACCCTGGTCAAAAGCTATGGTTTCTCAAATATTTTTTATTTGGATCATGGTCTCCGAGACATTGTAGATTTTATCCGCTCATATATTTTCCATTTAAAAATGAAAAATTATAAAGAATACTAAAACATTTATAAAAATAGCAAGAATAAATATTTTTTCAAATAATTTTAAAAAATTCCATAAAAAACAATCGTTAAAGATCGAATTATTAAAATAAAAATTTAACTGCATGCCTGATAGTAAGTCCAAAATAATATCCATCTAAAAACTGAATAATACCAAGCTTATCGAAGATGCAGGCACACACCTACACAATAATCCATAAAATTCGTTATAATAGCTATATAAATCGATGAAAGAAAAATAAATCGGTGTGGTCCAACTCGTTGACCAACACCAACCAATAACCCAAAACCCTTACCCACACCCACACATAATATATACTTGAACCAGCAATCCAACACAAACTAAAATTTAAGCTCCAAACGATCGGTCCCCATATTCTTTCTATCTATTATCTCGTTTGCTCCACACCATGGGGGTCATCTTTCTACTTTACTCTCATAATAATAAAAAAAAAAAAACAACGATGATGACGATGACGGCGACAGAGCGAGTTATATAGAGAACCAGAGTAGTATAAAGCATACATAACAGCAGGAAAGGTTACAGTAGAAGATCGGGTGAAGAGGTAAAGGAGGAAAAGAGAGAGAAGAGGAAGAAGAGCGACGATCGTTGCGGCAAAGCATATATAATACGTATACAGCAAGCAGCAGTATAGTACAGTGCGCGGGTGGCGATACTGTATATACTCTCTTTCTATTTTTCTCTTTTCCTTCCATACCAGTCACATATTAGGCACGTCTTTATTCCCCGCTCGCTTCTTGCCACCTCTTCCTCCTTTACATCCACCTCCACCTCTTTTCTTGGCATCGGCCGGACAACCATCTGCCCCGCTCGTCCGCTCGCTCGTTCACTCTCTTGCTTGGTGTATAACGTTCGCTGCTGCTGCTGCTCAACCTACTGCCTCGCCACTCACTCACTCTCTCTTTCCCTCTTTTTCTCTTTCTCTCTCTCTTTCTCTCTTATTCTCTCACTCCTGAATTAGTCGAGAGACAGAGAGTGAGAGAAAGAGAGAGTCTCGTTGGAGTATAGCCTCAGCAAAACTCGACAGTATAGCTTCGGCGTTGTATCGAGACTGTGTACGCGCTGTTACTGCTGCTGTTGCTGTGGTATATTAAGCGCGCGTACAACTCTTTTGTGTATGATAATATATGTGTGTCTTTTACAAATGTAGTGTATTAAATAAGCTTCATATCTACATATATAACACATATTGAAAAATCTTGTAGTACGAGTTTATCTGCGACACGCGTGTATATTTACGCATAGTAAAAAGTGAAGTGTGTGTACGTGTTTGTATGTGTGTGTTACCAGGTCTCTTTCTCTGCTGCCTGCTGTTTTATATTCGTATACATAATAAATACGAAGAAGTGCGATCTGGAAGATCGTTATACATGTTTTGAGAATAGTGCCGATTTTCGGTAGATATCGGGGATAATGATGATAATATTGGTAAGTGAATTATTAGAAAGAAAGTTATATTAAGAGTAGTTTAATGTATAGAAAAAGGTGTGATACAGTTTTTTTTTTTGTATACGTGTGTTGTATATGTATATATGAGGAGTGGCGGGTATACGTTTATAGGTATACGCTAATTGAGACGTTGCAACGATCATTGTATCTGGTACCCTCTTATATGGTCATGTTAAACCGAAAGGAGATCACGGCTGAATATCGGTATGGTGATATTGTAACGATCGCGTCATCATCGATGAAAATCGATCGTATATATACGAGTAGTATATATAATTATTATAGAGTTATCGGTAAGGATATTCGGTACCAAAGACTCATTTGTCTCTTTGATGTTGAATTGAGACATGTGAAATTGGAGACAGTGGGTGGAGACGTTTTTAGTTGATACCGATTTTATGAGCTTAGAGTTTTAGTTGTGTGTGGTTAAGTGTCAAATAGAATATTGGGATGGATAGATAGATACATATAGATATAGGATGAGAATTGGTATAACGGGATTTATGGGACTTGTGTCAATAGGATTAGCGAGAGCTCAAGAACTCAAGAGTGTTTGTGTACCTATATGTATGCGTGTGATGCATGACTGGTGTTATATTGTTTGAAGAAGAAGAAGCAGAAAAAAAGGGGAGGGGATGAGATGTTTTAATGAGTTGACGTTAAGTAAAAGTGAAATTTGAAAGTATATAATGTTTTGAGGTATGGTTGGATGAGAATGTTATGTTATCGTTTAAAGATAACATGAATTTGAAAGTTTTGATGTTGAGGAATGACGTGTCAAAAAATTTAGTATATTCAATCGATGACTGTAAACAGTTATATGCTATTGAAAAAAAAAAATTAATAAATGAAATAAATAAAAAGAAAAAATAGATAAATCGGTATATTGTTCGATCGTCTCATCACGTCCTCGCAATTAGTAAAGTCATTAAATAATACCATTGCATCAATAGTGGGTAGCACTAACGTATCATCTTCCAACCGACTTTTCAGAATTTATGTTCCCATTCATTTTTTTTTCATTTTTTACCCAGTAATAATCCGGCAATGTGCATCATCGTTTATATAGTACACCAGCGATAACAAATCTAAAAAAGAGTTAATAATTAATCACGCGCGCTCTCTTGCGCAACCCACTATATACGTTTCAACGCTTAAATCAGCCTTCAAGATATTTTACCTACACGACAATTCCTTTTTGGAGACGAAGAATAAAAAAAAAATTTCTGCACACACAATAAGCATGACGAATGAAACCAAATCGGTATATTATCGAACAATACCACATTTACACTTTTTCTATCTATCTCTTTTTATTTTACTTAATAGAATCCAAACGTCATGGAATATCAAACCAAAAGTCTGCTAATCTCAGACGCCTACTTTTTTTTCTGTTTATTCTTTATCGGTGATACCGATAAATTAATACTCGAGACAGACGTACGTTATAACCCCACAGCTTTTTTGCACTTGAAAAAGACACGCGGCACTGATCGACTCACTGCCGTCAATTTGTTTGCTTGGCAGAGATGCTCGTCAGCAATGTGGCATCATTTTTTTTTTCTTTTACTCTTTCGAACGTGTGTACACATACACGAGGTGTTGGAAGAAATGTTATTTCACAATAGCTGCATAAGTATAGGTATACTATTTTAACAAGCTGTTTCAAGCTATAATTTTTAATTTTCATCGAACCGATTTTATTATACCGATACTGTATATTACAATTATCGTACATTGATGCAAATACGTTTGTTATTATTATTGGTAATGTGTTTGATAACAAAGCAGTGTAAAAACGTCATTAAAACAATAATGAATCATACCTGTTGCAAACATAATCCGACTATATATCGATTATGAAATCATCAAAAAAGATCATCGATCAAAATATCTCCTATTTCTCATAAATTCTATCAAACCTAAAAAAAAGACAAATTATATCTACTAAACAATACGTAACCACCTTTAAACTAAAAAAAACAGGTGCAGCTCAAAAACATTGAGGCCATACAGCAACAAGTTTTAAAATTGAGTTCGTGGTCTCTATAATACCTACTTCAAAAGCGCGTGCGCGCGAGATATACAACGGTTGTGTTAGCGCTCATCGGTGCGAAACGTACATATATATATAGCCCCTGGTTAGGGTCACACGTGTGTGTCTATGTCTATACCCGCATATGGTGTACTACTGGAGGTTCAAGCGATATATACATACATAATATACATACATACATACATAAGCATATTATCGTTCCATTAGCTAATTTGACTATTAAGCGGGTTGATGCCGATAAGGTCTCCCTCTCTCTCTCTCTCTCTCTCTCTTTCACTTACTCTCTAATGTTGTGGCTTTTAATTTGAAATGAAAGAAGAAATGATAAGCATTTGAACTTGTTAGTTTTTATCTACTGGTTTTTCTTTTCTTTTCTTTTTTTTTTCTTTCAATTTATAGTCGCAGTTGTGTGAATGAAATAAGTTATAAAATTAAGGATACACGAAAAATTCTGAAAAAATTTATTAATATTTAATAAAAAGATAAAAATTCATTAGGATTAAGATTCTGAAATGGTTTTACCGAGAAGACACGTATAAATAACAAACATTACGGTTTTATATTCGTTATAACGATCAAATAAAATGCCAAACATTATGGGTAGTAATTTAAATAAGAAATTTAGCACTGAAAGTAGTACATGATACACCTTGAATTAATATGAATGAAAGTCTTTTAATTATGTATCCATAGAAAGTATACGTAAATGCTATTAATTAAAAATAATGCAGTTATTCAAAGCAATCAAAATAATAAATATATCGACTTTGGCAATTAATTTAACTATATACCTTTTGAAATTTGATTTTATTCAATGTTTATATTATAAATGAAATAAAAAATTATTATATAAATATTAATTGAATATAACTGTAGAAAATAATAGATTCATTCTATACATTGCTAATAAAATACTTTCTAAAGCTGGTACCGTTTACTATTTTCCTTATAAAAAAATTCTAATTAAAATCACCACTAACCACAAACATCTTACAAATCAAGAAATTCAATAAAAAACATATCTACATAAATTTGTAACTTTCAGTCTCATTTAATCTCGAAACAAAAATACCACATCATTCTTTTTTACCTGCAAAAAAGAAAAGAAGAAGGAAATCGCATAACTTGTTGCTTACCACACCCTATAAGAAAATTCAAGAACCCATAGTTATAAATTCTCATAAATCGTCTCAAACCACAGATACACTAAAAGACAAAAAAAGAATAAAAAA
>JAPYZE010001489.1:0-22096 GCA_030522805.1 Leptomastidea abnormis | reverse complement strand
TATATATATATATATATATATATATATATATATATATATTTAGTATTTTAACACCATCTTTCTCTCTCTTTCTCTTATATTACTATATCGTGACGTTTCGCGTAGCTTTTTACTCGGGTTACTCGTAAGTATTTCACAGGCTTTTTTCAAGGCACCTCGCCAATGTGCGTCTGTGTGAACGCGCTTTCTTTGTTTTCGTCCAGATTCTTTTACCCACACGAGTGCTTTATACAAAACTAGTCTTTCTTTTTTCTTTATTCTTTCTTTTTTTCTTCTTCTCTTTCTTTCTTTTTTTTTTTGTTTTCTTTTTGTTTGTTTTTGCCACTTAGTCCGCATTGCGTCGTATAGTCAACGTCTTGAGACTTCTTGTTTCTTTCTTCTTTTCTTTTCTTCTCGTATTTTAACGCATTAGATGGTTTGTTTGCAAATGATACGATATGCTACTGGTGTATTTTGAGTGTGTTTTTGTTAAAAGCATAATGACAATTATTGGTATGTGTATTATTTCTTTTAATGTAGATTATATTCATTATTTATTTTGACAAAGAATTCATTTTTATATACCATTAAGGTATTAACAATGAAAAATGAATTATTAAAAAATAAGAAAAAAAGACAAATCTTATTAGAAATAATGATAAACGACAATTGGTCCCTAAAGTCTGAAGTAACAAGCTAGTATAAACTATATGTATATATATAATACTCGATTGGAAACCTTAATGTAGTAAAGTTTCGCCTCTGGTAATGGTAATGCCATTCACTTGAGCCTCAAGTTCTATTACTGGATCGATGCTCGCTTATTACGGACAATTGATGGGTAAGGTGGTAGTGGTAGTATATAACAGTGAATTAGTCGAAATTTCCTTGATGCGTCATTACATTACGTTGAAGATATTATATAAGAGAGAGAGTCTTATTAGATAATTTCATGATCGAATTTTATATATTATAATCGAAATAAACGAAGTATAGATAATCGTTTTTGTATTTTGTGATAATAGCGACAAAAATTATTATTTCTTGAGTGATTATAAATTCAGTTGTCGATTTATTTTATTAAATTTAATAATCGCGTTTTTATAATATTCACGATATATTGCACTGTCGTACTAGCTTTCGATAGTCACCTACGTTGGTACATGTAAAGCTTAAGGTTCACGTACGAGGTGAACTTGAGAGAAAGATAGAGAGTGTGTCTTTGGAGTATACGTTAAACAAGACCGATGTCACTTTAGTTTGATGAAGAAAGTTCATCCGTAAGCCAAGGGTGATATCACTATCAAGCGCGAAATACTTGGCGCATAACAATGAGCTTTACCCGCGCGCTTTCTACGATATGTATATAACGAAACCAAAGCGTGTAGTTGAATTTCGCGTCTTTGGCAAATTCAACGTACTTTGCGATTACGTGATCTGCTTGAGAAATGATATTTAATATTGTCAAATCATAATTTTGATAAATTTCTTACCTCTAAATTTGGATGAATGTGGTTTTGATAAATTTTTTATAATTTTAAATTTATTAATTTTATTGTTAGCGTATAAAAATTACTTTTTCAAGTAAATTATTTAATATTTAGTAAGAATGTAAATTTTAAATATTAATGATATGATTATATATTTTAAAATATAAAATAGAATGACGATAAATAATATTTTCAAAAATGTTAAATTTTGGAATATATTTACGAACACGAATATGTCTGACCTAGTTCGCATATTACTACTTACATTATACGCAAACCACAAGATTTCACTCTAGACACTTAACATAATACACAAAACTTAATAATTAAATATTTTAACGTTTATGTTTGAAAATATTTATGTCTTGAATTAAATTACAAAAAATAACATAACACATTAACCAATTACAATTTAAAATGTCAAAAGTTAAAATACTTAGCTATATCCCACTGAGATTTAAATTCCCCTTAGAACAATTTTTTTTTCTTCTCAGTGAACAATCGAAATCAATGTTCATTATTAATCCAGAAGTATAAGTGTAAGTAAAAGAAGAAAAAGAAAAAAAAAGCTATATGAGAAACGAGAGAAGAAGATACAACATTAGCCGTAAGAGTACAATCTTAGTTTTAAGTAGCAAGTATCTGTGTGTACCTTTTCTCAGGTTTTAGAGAAACTTGAAACGAGAATGTAGAGAAAGAAGGCAACAGAATATAAGAGTAAGAAAGAGAGAAAGTGAGAGCTAGTAGTAGTAGTAGTAGTAGTAGAAAATGGAGGAAACTTCGAATTTCCCGTAACGGCCACTCAACGCGTCCGAACTTTTTATTGAACTTTTATCGGCAAGAGAGGTACGATTGTGTAGAGGAGGGTGGTAGGTAGGTAGGTAGTAGGTATAAGACGGACAGATCGAGGGCGAAACAGAAAAGGTTCAATTACAGCTGGAACTTTTAAGAAGCACTTCTCAGCGCAAGCAATCGCTGCACTGGGACTTGCTCGCGAAAAAAAGGCCTCCAAACTCTCTCTCTCTTTCTTTATTTCTTTCTTTCTTTCCAGCAAGCAAGCACAGCTAATTTCTCTCTTTGCTACTACTGCTGCTCGTGATCAATCTGCAACTTTTCACTTGGATTTCATTTGTCCTGTTTCTATATATGTGTCCCCACTTTTGGATTGTCGGAGTCGTTGGGGAAATACCGCGAAATTAAATCATGGTAAGCTTTTTGCCTTTTGACTCTTTTACTTTTATATCTTTCCTTTTTTTTCTTTCTTGACTTTACCTATGATTTTTCTTCTTCTTTCTTTTAAGAGTTGTGAGACGTGTGGGAAAATGTTCAATCGTAGCTTGTCGAACTCTTGTCTTTATATGTATGTGTGGGTGTGGGTATATGACTGCTATATGCCAACTGTCCTGCAAATATCATTGTCGTCTTTTTGAGTTGAGATATTTGTTGAATAGGCGCAAATTGCCGGAGACGAGTTTTATCTTTTCTTTTACTTTTTCCTTTTTTTTTTTGCCTTTTCTCTTTTACTTTCTTTCTTTATTTTTGTTGTAGCTTCTATTTTTCCGACTTCTTTCACGCCAAGTGAAATTTCATGTCGAAACCAGAGACGATGGGAGAAAACATTGTTTAGTATGGTGACATATGTGTGTGTGTGTATCTGCTTCTTTTCCAAATATACTTTTATATATCTTTACTTTGCTTTCATATTTTTCTATTCTTTTTTTATAAGTATACTATTGTAAGAATACTTTTATAAAATTGTTACCATCAGATTTTTCTACTTACTATTTATTTTTCAAACATAATTATTAAATAATCCTTCTTCTCAAATAATTTACTAAAAATAACAAATCACTCCCAATTCTTGTAATAATAAGAATAAAAAAAAGGTGAGAAAATAAAAATTACCCATCTTATTCTCAGCCATAATCCAGAATCACTTTCAATTAACGATAAAGCAATGTCATGTCAGCAGCATTGTAACCCATATCTAAAAATATCACCCACACCCAAAAATATTTAACCTTCGATTATCCAACAAAAGAAATAATAAGGTAAGCATGAAAAACAAAAAAAAAATCAAATCTACAACGAATAAAAAAATCGATATTCAAAGGTCTTTAATCATTCAAATATCAAAACACATCAAGCTTGATCATCATTCGCAACTTATCAAAATCAAGTATTCTGCAAAGATTTATTATCCTTAGCTTCATCATATATTTACCCTATAACTTTTGTTTATACCAAAAGAAATAAAGAAAAAAAAAGAGCGTGTGTGTGTATATTGGTAAAGAAAAAGTATCAAGAGGAAAAAAAAAATAAGAAGAAAAGAGTATCGAGTATTTGTAGGCGTGAGCAAATATCCTTACGTTTATCCGCACACACACAATCGGATTACAGAGAGGGTTCTAACGTATACCGTTGTCGGTAAAGTTACTATATATACATTGCCTATACTCTTTCTGTATGTCTCGAGAGGGTAAACGTCCGGTGGCTTTGAGAGAATGTGGTGGTTTGAATGGAGGCCGCAAACGACGAAACGGAGACCGAGAAGAGTCTGAGACTTGAAAAAAAAAAAATGTGACGGACTGTGAGGGATAGTAAAGAGGGATGGAGGAGATAGGGATGCGTATATTGATCTGTAGGATGTGCGTATTTTTGTTTTTTTTTTCTTTCTTTGTAAACTATGGCTCTTGTATAATTAAATAAAAAAGTTATACTTTTTTTAATTTATTTTTTTTTTTTTTAAATTGATCGTTATGAAAACTTATGGATTTATTATTATTTTATTTTTAGACAGTAAGTAATAAGAATATAATATTTCTTTTTAGATCAACGTCAAAAACTTACTACCTACCCTTTTATATTTTTTTTTAATAACTCAACGCAACACGTAATTGCTTTTTAAAGTAAAGGTTTTCTCATAATTTTTCACTTAAAGCCATTCTCTTCCCTCTTATTTTTTTTTTCACCAAAATACCGTCGAGACTATATAGCAGGATTTCAAGAAACTCTTGTGAAATATTTTTCTAATCTCAGTATTCGCCGCGTACGTACGTACATACATACCTATATATACATTTCTCAGAGTACTTTTCATCACTTCTTCTGGCTTAGTCTCTTCCGGCTGTATAAGCGCGCCGCCGTAGACTTCTTTTCTGCTCCGACGAGCTTTTCACACCCCCTTCTCTCTTTCTTTCTTTCTTTCCTTGTTTCTCTGCTTTTCCTCTCACGTCTTGACGTCTCACTTGGGCTTGGCTGCTCTTTTTGGACCACCCTATTGCTTTACCATACTCTTCCCTTTTTTCTCGCTTATTGCCATTATATAGCTTTCATGCGAAGCTTTCCAACGCAATTCACCTCCATCTTACTCTTTCTCTCTCTCTCTCTCTTGCCTTCTCTTATTCCCCCCTTTCTAATTTCTCTTTTCGTACTTGTACGCGCTTTCTTAATATTACCTGCCTCGTCCTTTTCTCTTTTTTTTCTCTTTTTTTATGCAAATTAACATACACTAGACGACGAGGAAGAGGCAAACATCCTCGGCTTTGACGTGCCAGTAGCAGTAGTAGTAGTAGCAACGAACCTCCTCTCTCTTTCCATCCTCGAGGAGAATTTCATTTCTTCCAGTTTTTTTGTCGCTGCTTTGACATTTTACGAGGCGTGCTTTTTAGAGGCTTGATAGTAAATCTACATGGCAAACAACGTTGAATAAGTGTACACTTTATTTTTTCTTTCTTTTTTTTTTCTTAGTTAATTGGAAAATGAAATTTTGCTCTATAGCAAATTCTGTTAATAAAATCGGAAGTGAATATAAATATAAAGTACGTTTGAGAAAAGTCAAATTTAATATCCTGACCACAAAAACTTAAAACAGTCGGTGAACTTGAAGATTAAGTAGAAAAGAAAAAAAAGAAAATAAAACTATTGAAAAAGATTCCCAATTAACAGGCAACTTGAAAGAAAAGAGAAAAAAAAAAAATAAAGAAAAGGACTCTTGATTTTTAAGAAGAAACTTCACTTCTTACCTTCTCTCTTCTCTCAGCTCTAACGCGCGTCACTCAATTTCTGTCGTTTATCAGAAGCATACACCCCTTCCCTTCCTTTCTTTACTATCTGCACAAGTCAAGTAGCAGGATCTTAAAGTCCTTCTGGTATTTAAAAAGTTCGACAAAGTCCATGTAAAAAGAGGTGGGCAGGACGTTTTTATTCGCTTGGTGAATTGTGTGGCGAAAAAAGGGTCGAAAGAGAGAGAGAGAAAGTCGGAAAGGGTAGTAACTTCAAAGAAAGGGTAGAAAGTTAAAAGAGAGAGAGAGAAAGGCCAACTGGCAATACTTAAGGCTAATGACATTCTTCCTAATCTTTTTTGGCATGAATAATTCAACGGAGCGTGACGAATTTGATTTGCAAAATTTCGTAAGAGAGTAGGAGGGAGAGAAAGAGAGAGATGTAGCAACGTGGCTTATGGTGGCCTCGAAAATTTTGTAGGCGTGCGTGTACAAGTCACGATTTTGCTAATATTGTTTTAAACTGTTTATTGTGCCTAATTAGTTTCGTTAATTTGTTTGTGACATGTTTACAAGCGAAATATTTGTCATTTAAATTATCATGATTATAATGTAGTACATTTTTATAGTACATTATTATTATTATTATTTATTTTAAAAATATTAATAATTGTACTTGTTTTAAAATGCAACAAAGTTTATGAGTACATTTTTTTATAATCAATATGTTGTCATTCTTCGATGACCCATTTTAATGTTAAGGTCTTAATCTAAGATTAACGCCATTCATAAACACGCAAACCAATCAAATAATAATCACTTAAATGCTTCAATTTAGAATATTTGTCAATCACTTTACTCATAAATTTCCTTTAATTTTAAATATAATTTTTATAAAAATAAAAATAAAAATTCATCCAATAATCCACAAAGCTAAAAGATCAAAGATCTAAGATTGTAAACCATCAAGCATCATGAAATCTTAATTTCAACTCAAGCTATAAGCTTAAGTATCAAACTAATGAAAATGCATAAATCATCAATATTTACAAAGCGCCATCCCAAGTCATTCAAAATGCATCGAGAAAGTTCTATCCTATTGCCCTCTATACTGCAATATCAACTTGGTCGCGCATTCACATGCATGCAATTTACCATATTCCCTTACTCATATATAGAGAGAGATGGCACATACATAACTCATGCATAGCCTATTTGACATCAAGTGCTATTAATTTCATCTGATTCACAGACTAACACCCTCACTCAAATTAGAAATTGAAAGGAGGAGTGAGAGGAAGTTAGATAGCCATATGACATTTGAATAAATATGTATACAAGTCGTAGTTGCTAATGCTCTTATATATATATGTGTGTGTGTGTGTCACTCTTCTTCTCTCCACGTACACGTAATTTCTCATCGTTGAAATTCAGTCGTTCCGGGTTATTAACTCTCATGTCTCGAGGTTTATTGCTTCTCGTAATTGCTGGCTTTTAACTCTCACATAACGCAACGACTGACTATAGCGACGAGTTTTGCACTTTAAACGCACGTGGCTGTATATAGAGGGGGAGAGACTCTCTCGTTTTTGGATATAAACGTGGAAATATATATAACGAATGACTCTATACGTTGACATTCATTTCGATGATTCACTTTGTTTTAATATCTGTGTGACACATACATGCACATGGATTTGCTTTTCGTATTTTATTTACTCTTGTAGAGATAGATAGATAGAATGAGAGTTGATCTTTGTCTTTTTAACGACGTGGTTACAAGCATCTCCATTTTCCCACTTTTTGGTGCTTGTATTTAATACGATCTACTTCTGGAAAATTGTTTTACGATGTCGCATCGTGAATTTCATTGCACATTTCATATATTGTATTTTACGGCTTGAGAATAATGAATAAATTTTATAGTCGATTTTTCGATAGTTTTATTCAGTATGAATATAATATGTTTCTTGTGAATACAGTTCGAGCTATTGTTCGTTATATTTAACAATTTTTTTTTTTTTAATACGAGTATTTATTGAATTAAAAAAAAAAAAAGAAAGTAAAGAAAGATTAAATCATTCTTTGTTCTGTCGTCCACAATAAAAAAAAAGAAAGGTATTCTTTAAAGCATACTTCACCAGGCAAAACCTCAAACCTATTATTCAACCCTTGTTCCACAAGATTTTTTTTTCTCTCCTTCGTCTATTTTTTACTTTTCTCCATTGCGGTAACTCTTATAGCTTTACGAACTTTTTAGCTAGAGAAGAGCTTTTATATATATAGTTTGGCCCTGTTAAATTCTTGCAGATCAATATCGGTTTCTCGGTGTTTAATTAGAGAAACGGCACAACGACTGTAAAGCTATTTCGATATTAAACTCGTTTTCCAGCAAGCTTGATATATGTATACTGATTAACTAATTCAGATCAAACTGACCTGTGCTGCTTTTTCTAACTCGTGATTTTGCTTCGATCGTTTTACTATACTATTACTATCTACTACTACTACTAGTACGTAACGTGATGTTAATTAAATTTTTTCCTTTTTTTTTTGGACACCCAACAAATTGCATCACACGTCGAATCACAATTAACGCTACTGGCCGTTCGCTGCTGTTTAATTTGCGGAGGAGCGCTATTTACACTCGGACTTTGTAATTCTCGCTTGGCAAATTTTTCAAGGGTGGGTTGAAATTAAAAAATAAAAAGGGAGGATGACAACTCTCTTTTTTTCTCTTTTTTGAAATTCTTTTACGATGGATGAAAAAGTAAATGGAATTTAATTACTTTACACAATTTTTTTTTTCATATTTGCTTTTTTCATGTTTTTTATTTTATTGATAAATATTTACTTTATTTTTTTTTCCATTCGCAAATAATATTTTAATTTATTATTGTTCATAAAATTTTTTCATTCTTTTAAGTACGTCATGTTTGTTCGACTGTATACGCAATTCACTCATTTGGCCTCACATAAAAATATCTATGATTATTTTTTATTCATTCCATTTTAACTTTTTGGTCAAGTTGTCAGACAGACTAAAAACCAAAATACCACGCAATTCAAACATTTTTATGATTAACTCACCTAAAAAATGAATCGCTTCAATCATACGAAATTGAGTATACCTAACAGTAGTAACATTCGAGTATAGTCAGACACACTTGGTAGAAATATGAAATTTTCAAATAGTACAGACTTTCTGTCACAAAATTTTTTATGCTCTTCAGAATGTGAAGTTGTATTTCTAAATATAACGCCAGACTTGTTCACCAAGTGTCTTGTAGAAGCTGTAGAGACGAGGAATAACAGGAGAGTGTCGGACCGTGTTATTAGTCAGCCCTCTCAGCTCTCTTGGCGCGTCGAATAATACGATCGACGAAGCAGGAATAGTAGTAGTAGTTGGTAGGAAGAGAAAGACAGACGAAACCCGTCAATGCGCCGTTGATTAGGGAATTAAAGGCCGAGGGATAATTATCGGCTCGGGGGTTAATTGTTCAACCCTCCCATCCCCTTCTCTTTGCTTCACTATAGCTCATGCTAGGAAAGAGGGATAAAGCAGCCTGCTGCGACTCGCTCGGCAGTTTGTACCTTTTTATCCCCTTCGTATAGTCCCATCGCTAATTCCGATAGCTCCACGTGACTTTGACCCCCCCCCCCTCCTTCCCACTCTCATTTTCTCTTAAATTCTCTTTGCTTGCATTGGATCTCCCTACTCGCTCTAGCGCTCTCATTCATTTGCAGCTCACTGAAGTGGAACGAGGAACTCGTTTTGTGTAATAAATGATCGCGAGCGCATTGCACTTTGAAATTCATTGAGGGAACTCTTTCTCTTGGATTATTTGATTTTTTTTCTCTCTTTTTTTTTTGTTTCTATTGTATCGCTGTATTCCTTTGAACTTTAGTCTTTCTATTTCTTCGTCTTTACTCTTTACTTTTCCAATCTAATGCCATACCTTCTCCCTTTTTCTTTTTCATTATCCTGCTCATTCGGGCAATTAAGTAGTCGAAAGTGGTAACAATAGGTACAAGGATCTTTTAAAGCTTTTTGATGTTTCTCTTGAGAATACCCTCATTACGACTCATTGATATCACTTAGGGTTAAGTTACGCAGTTTATAGTTTCTTTTAAAAAAATCTTTTTAACTTTGACAAATGTAAGAAAAGAATTGATGAAAAATTGAGTAACGTTATCTTTTTTTTTTAAACATTTCAAGTCTCATTTACATTTGAAGATTCACGGATACGAATTGTCAAAGAGGATATCACAAATACTTACTCCCTAACAAATTCTTGCGCAAAATTGATGAATCTTCTATAATCATAAAAAAGAAAAAGATTGAGATGTAGAGATGCCAGTGATTTATGCCCATTTATTCTAAGCTCACCAATTTTTCAAGACAAATTTTTTTGTTTCCTCTCCTCTACAAGCTACTTTTATTAAAACGAGAAAGCTATGAAAAACGAGCTTGTTTAATAGACGTAAACTCGAGCCATCCTCTTCTTCCCCCTTCCCTTCTTTTTTTTTTTCTCAACATTTCTATCTTTAGCCTGCGATTTTTCTCTCCTCGCTCTTCTCTCTTACTAATAAATGTTACCCGCTCACGGGCGACAATCGACCTAGCCTTTTTACCAATATATATATTTGTGTGAAGGTATGGTTGTAAGGAGAGTCGGATCTTGGAAGGCGCTGGAATTTGCTGTAGAAGGAGGAGGAAGACCCATGAGCATCTCGATCATCGGCACAAGCCAATGAGGTAGCGCTCGATCCGTTTATTTCACGGACGATAACGTTTTCTCTTCCTCTCCTCCCCGCAGATCGGGACAGATTTATTCTACGTACGGTGTAGTAGGAGTAGTAGCAAAGCTTATCTTCCTTCTCGATTCTTGCTTTCGCTACGATTTCTCATTCCTATTCTCCGTTACGTGTGTATAAGTAACCTAGCGATTGGAAGATCGAGCGCAGTTATTGGTTCTCAAGTCTATATATGTTCTTGGGAGGACAATCATTTTTTTTTTGTGCCAGTTTGAAATCGAGATTTGGATGTCTGAATAAAAATTTTTTTTTAAGCTGATTGTTCCTTTGATTAATTATAGTACTAGGTCAGACGGTAATAACTTTTTTCTTTGCTTTTTTATTAAAGCACAATTAATCACAGCAATTAAAAACGTCTTTTCTTAACTTTGCCAAGTGTAAAAGACATATATCAAGCATGAAATAAAAAAAAAATAATTAACTCCAACAAATTCCAATTTCATCTTTAAACATACTACCCCCAAAAAAAAAGAAAGTTACATATTCGATAAGCGATACCGCACGTTAAAACCAACACCGAACAAAGAAAACAAATTAAAAGTTTTTGGTACCAGTGGTAAGCAAAAACTTGAATACCGCTAAAATATAAAGTGAGAGAGCCAACTAAGTAAACTGACGCTTTTTATTATGGGCCTAACTCAAGTCATCGATAAGAAGACCTCGTAAGTAACTAAAAGTCTCACTCACGCGACCAGAAACACACACTCTCCGAGATTTACACGGTTTACTGCCAGAAGATAAGGAATATATTGAGAGTGAGAACCAATGGTGTTTTAGTGTATGTACATAAACCAGTGGTTGTTGCGCATAGTTTTGTACCGAGAGTTGAGAAGCAAATCCTTGGCCTGAGAGTGTATGTATATAATCGCGTACTTGCGGTATTTTCAACTCTCTCTCTCTCCTCTTCTCAAGACTTTGCGTACTTCTCCTAGCCATCATCAATTTTACCTTCTTCCATCTTACTTCCATCCCTCTCACCCCCATCTTTCCATCTCGAAAATTATGTCCAGCTTAAGCCACAACTACGAGGAAAGGCTGCCCAGTTCACCCATTAAACCTGGCCAAGTCGCGAACTATGCGAAATAGCTGCTATCCCTACTACTACTACTGTACCTTACTGCGTTTGGAATAATAAGCGCGATACGGTAACCAGCGTGTGGCGCCACCACCACCACCAGCACTACCACAGTAATAGTAGGAACATCGCGTGGTGAAATTGCTTGATCGTCAAACTCCGTGAAACGACTCCCCCTTTTGGGGATAACTTTCTGTTTTGAATACCTTTGGACTTGGCTTTCAACTTGCTTAATTGCCTGACAAGATTGGATTTTTTTCTTTTTTTTTTGAGGATTGTTGGGGTGGAAGCTTTTTTTTAAACTCTTTTTTTCTGTTGAATTTACAAAGTTGCTTTTAGTACGAAAGGGTTAAAGTAGCTTTGGATTTTATGAATTTTTAGGTGGTTATATATTTTTTTTTTATTCAACAGATTAATATGCGAAAATGCAATTTTTATGGATTTTTAAGCGTTCACTTTTTTATTCATACTCGTATAATACGCAACAAAAAAAAAAAAAAAAAAATAGCTGGAAAAGCAACTTTTCAGCCCTTTTATTAACATCGACGCATATGAAAAGCGATATAAACTCAAAAATATCAGAGTCTATACCATACCAACTCTCATTCGATGCTCGGCTTTTTTTTTATTTCAATGGACTCATTTCAATGCAACGTGTCATAGTTGTTGCGGTTCATATTGCAATTCCAGTGTACTGTACTGAATGTATATGGTAGTCACTCTGTTGTCACTCCAGATGTACATGTTCTCATTTTTGAATAAATGATGATTTGGTTATTGGGTGAAGTACGTCTATTTTTTTTTTTTTTTTTAGTTCAAGGATCATTCACTGGCTATTCAATGAAAAAAATCAAGCAAATTTATGTAAAAAAGAGCTGAGTTGATGAATATGCAATTTTTTTTATGATTTATTTTTTTATTAGTGAAAATAAAAACAATTTAAATGTAATATAATAAGAATTATTGAATATTTAACTGTTATGAGTAATTTAACAAAATGATAAGTTAGAAATATAAAAAAGTAACATTGCGTGTATAGTGAACAGGTATAATTAAAAAAAAAACAAAGTATTGTAACGTATTATCTTTAAAGCAATTTTAGATAATTTTCAACAGAAAAGAAATATATGTGTGTACAAACGTTGGTTACATGTTAAGTTTGTTATATTTTAATCAGTGAAAAATCTATTGAAACAATTGCGTGCGTAAAGCTTAAAACAAACACAATGTAACGACGTTGAAAAAAATTTTTTTTATATTTTTTAACTTTTTTTCTACAAGTATTTGGATATCTACATTAATATCTTTGAAAAACACAGTAGAAATAATTATTTTAAATTCCTTTTTTTTTTTTAAAAACAATTAGAGAGTACTTAAAAATAAAACGTATTTCATTTTTGTTCTATATAATAGATTATTTATGCAGCCTATGTAAAGGAATGGTAAAAAGTAATTATACCTACAATTACTTTAGTGGTTTTAGCCTAAATCTAAAATAACTTAAATATAACGTTACATATATTGCTATTTGTAAACTTCATTGTTAAATTACTTAATAACACGTAATTAAATATAATCATTCGTCGAAGCGTTCATTTTTTTTTTTTTTATAAATGCACAAAGTAAACGCTATACGGTATAAAAAAAATTGAAATATTGATTTCTTTTTTATTTTTTTTTTTTTTAAGAAAGGTCTGGTGACATATTTTTAAACCTTTCTCTCTTAATCAATATCTTGTCACGTTTTCCTACTAACGTTCAACGTCAGTCTTTAAAGCTTTTAAAGCTAAACTAACTTAAGCCAAAGAGTAGCGATGTCAAGTAGATTAGCTGCGAATTAATCCTGTACAGGTGCGCGCCTGCGCGTATAATACAGGCACGCTATATAAAATTAAACATCAGTTTCGTAAAATTTATAATATACCTCCCTCCCCTCCCCCCAGTAAACTGCTGCTTAAGCATATTCTTGAATATTTACTTAAAGCTTTATTTAACGTCATTCCAAAACATTAATTTCTAGGCACAAAAATTACTTGTTCGAATATTAAATTTGTTTTTACTTTTTCTTAAAATTCAATTTTAAAATTTTTAACTTGACAGTGGGTATTAAAAAATACCACAATATAAATAAAATAGAAAATATTACTCTCGCGAGAACGAGTTTGCTATTTTTTTTTTTTTAAAGAAAAATCTTTTTCTCGAGAGGGCTTTATTCTTCCAGCGTCACTTTCATTTCAACGCAAGAATTTTCTTTCGTGCAACAACCAGTCGTTGCAAATGAAGTTGGAGACATTTCACAGAATGTAGTGTTGAGCAGCACTCAAGTGTTACGGTTATGCGCAACTGTTGACAGCGTACTCATTTTACTACGAGTAAAATTCGTTTATTTTTGTTTTTTTTTTTATTTTTTAAGAGTGGTTGGTGTAAATTGACGTGTAATTTATCAAAATTTTGTATCTATCATTTTTGTACAATAAATGCACAGTGTTTCTTATTGATAGTAGATTAAATGTAAAAAAAGATTGGCATAGAAATTAAAATTATATAATTTTAAAAATTTATAATTCTGTTACTTACATATCCGATGAATTAATCTTGAGTTATCCTACATTTTCCAATTAATGTCCATCTGTTAATGAAGACCCTGTTGAATTAATAATTATAATTAAAATAAAGAAAAAGCTAGACTGACTCTTATGAATTTTTTATTAGATTACGTAAAAATACTGAGAAATTATGACGGTGAAATAAAACTAATCATGCAAATTATAATTAAGGTAAGTGAAATATTTAAAAAATAATTTATTTTAAGTTCTTTATTGTATCAAAGCAAATTGGTCTTTATATCACTTTAAATTTTAATTAATTATATATACACAATTAAGACAATCGATAATTATCACAACAATTTTTATCCACAAAATTCGTAATAATAAAATCAAAAAAAATTTTCAATAATAGTACAATAATAAAAAAAAAGATTTTTATTGAACAAAAGCTCTTATTCCACTTATATTCCAGCATCGTGTCCGATTATATTCAACTTCACCTGCTTCGTCTCTTCCAGCTCCTCCGTCTCCTTTTTTTTCCGTTACGCCAACGGAGATCGCTCGGGAAACGAAAGCTCGAGCTTTTCAATTCTATATTCCAGCGGACAATGTAGAAGCAGTTTTACACGGACGGCGACCATTATGGTTTTAATCTCTTAAGAGCTTGGAGGGGTGGGCAGTAACAGCAGTGCCTGGCGCCACCACTACCACTACCACTACCATCACCCAACGTTGGCCGGTAATACAATTTCTGCGGCGAGCAGATTAAATTGATCGAGGCCAAAAGTAAAAGGAAGGGGGAAAGGGAATAGGTGAGGGCAAGATCTAACTATATAGAAAACCCTTGCTCAGTTCGCTTTTGTCAGACCAGTTCGCCCTAATTATCGCACTGGGGCCTGGAATAGTAACCGATAGTAGAAAATTGTACTTTGCTCGCCAAGGTGTGCGCATAATGAAATGGAATAAGAAATTAAAAAAAAAAAGAGAGAGAAAGAAGAAAAGAGGAAATATGAAGAAGGTTTATGAAGTCAATTAGTAGGGGGGTAGACGAGTAAAAAGAATTTCTGAACTTGTTATCTTCGCTTACACCTTTTTTTTATTTTACTCGCTCTTTCTTTCTTTTTTCTTCTGAATTTACAAAGTAATTTCACGCTTATGCATTTCTCCAAGTGCTTTTATAATTTAATCGATCGAAATGATTTGTTGGCTATTAAAATATGGTTCGATCAAATTAAGAGAGAAGGATGCGGATTTTATTTTAATGATTATCTCGAAGCAACGTTGGTATGTCGGAAATATTTCATTTCAATTACATTTACCTGATATATTTTTTAAATACAATAAATCAACATTATTTATATAAAATTATTTAATAATTTTCGATATCCTGTAATTTTCTATAATCAATTTAATTATCACATATTTTAAAACCAAAGCTTGTATTTAAGCACACTTACAATTTTTTCATTATGAAATTACTCTTTTATCATTTTTGACACTTAACCAATTATTAATTATTTTAATAACTTCAAAATATAAAATTATAAAAATATAATTTAATAAAATTTTAATATAAACCCACACACTATTTTAAAACTTTTCTAAAAAATTTCAACAAGAAACTTATAAAACGATGGCAAAATTTCAACAAGGTGAACTTAACTGCGTACAGGAAGAGAAACGTTTTAGTTAAACTCTCGCTCATTAATCAAGGCAAAAGCTTTAGCAATAAGGACACAAGTAAAGGAAATGAGTAAGAGAGGGCCTCAGGGTACATTTAAAGTAGATGTAGTAGTAGTAGTAGTAGTAGTAGTAGTAGGAGAAGGTTTAAAAAAAAAGCGTCAATGCGTTACCAACGACTATTGAAGTTCATTAGCAAGTTTGATGTTCAACGCTGTAGCAGCAGGAGCAGCCGCTGGCGGTGACGATGGCGGAGAAGAGAGAGAGAGAGAGTTTGCGAAACTCGACTTTGGACGAGTATAGTATAGAGAGCACATCGTAGTAGGAGAAGCGAATAGCGTCGCTTGCCTACTACTACTACTGTTGCATGCTTCATGAACTCGCGGAAGGGTAATAGGCCTGTAATGGGCCAGGGATGCGTTATATAGGTGGAGATACTGTGTGGGTACCAAACTACCTTCTCAGAGAGAAAGTGGAGATGCTATAGGCCGAGGAAAGAAGAGTTTGGTATCTCTACTCCTTTCTCTCTACTCAACGTTGGAAAACGAAGGAAAATTCGCGAGAGTGGTTGTATAGACAAGCGACCTAGTAATCTAGCTTGAAGGCATCACACAAGTCTCCTTCTACTCTACCTCTTTCTTCCGAGTAGGTGTATCTCGCAAAATTATCAAGTGCTAATTATGCGAAAAGTAGTTTGCGAAGTTTGCAAGAGCGAGCTTTCGCGCATCAGCTAGCCTGCCTTATATATACATATAGAAGACTCAAGTGGCTTGTTGCAAGTCTGGGGCGCTGTCCCGTGTGTTCTTCTGTTACGCTATATCTAGATGAAGGCTAAATTTATCGAAGCATACACAAATTTGGTCTTCTTCCTCGGTGTACGTATATAGATGCATATAGCGTATAGCGATACACTTAATTTCATTATAAGTAACTAGAGAGAGAGAGAGAGAAGCGACATACTACGATATTAAGGGGAAAACGATATAAGCATCGATATATATTGCAAGCTGTATATACTTACTTACTTACTTGTTGGGAAAGGCTTTTGGCTTCGTTGGCGAAAGGTAATCATTGGCTGTTTAACCATTATGTTATGTATAGGTATATAGTATATGTATACAGGCAAGCTGTGTACAGTTATGAGAGTAAACATGAAAGTATATAGATACGGTTGACTTGTTATTGATAGGGTTTGATTATAATGTTTGATTAAAAAAGTTTGTTAATTGAATTTTCAAAGATAGTTTTAAGAAATTATTACTGATAAGGATTTGTTACGTATTAAAATTCTTTTTTATCTCTATTACATACTTTACAATGTTTATTAAACAATAATATTATATTTTAAAAAATGCCTCCTAATAAATTTTTATATATGCAGTTAAAAAAAGTAAAACAAAAGCTTTTACTGCAGAAACAAAGCAAAATCCGTTTCGCTGCTTGCATTCAGAAGGATCCTTTAAAACAAAATTTCAAGGGAGAGCTCTCCTTCCTTCCAGTAAGAAAGCTTGCACAAGCTCTCCCCAGATCTAGAATAGGGGAAACTAAAAAAAAAAGTCAAGAACAAAGCAGTTTATGAGCACAGCTTCGTATACCTTGGTCCTCCAATTAAAATCGCACTCGGCATCGATTTGTAAAAAAAAAAGTTTCACTGAAACCAAGTGTCCGGGCACCCTCTTTTAATCCAAGAACCAACTTGTCCTTGGGAAATTTTATAGAACGAGCCACGGAGTTTCGCGGAGAGTCCAGACGCAAAGGGCTGCTATATACCACCCACCCTAATCTTGTGCGTAACGGGACTTGATTTGGTCGTACAAAAGAACGACAGATGAGGAAAGAGAAAAGAGAAGGCAGAGGTTCCCAAAAGGTCTTGGCTTGCCGCAGGCAAAGATGAGGCTGAGCAGCCACCGATTTCAGTATTCGTTTCTCCTACTGCCTCATTCGCAAAAGACGAGGGAATACGCAGAAGATCGTCTGCACACGCGCAAGTCCCGACGCGCAGCAATGACTTTAATTGAGTTTAAAAGCCGCTACGCGAACGCGAGACCAGTCTCTCTCTCTCTCTCTCTCCCTTAGCTTTCTCTCTTTACCCTTAGCTTGTTGTGGTTGTAGAGGGGAAGGATGAGGAGGAGGTATAGGTTGCGTATAGTCCCCTATAGAGTCGGCATGAGCCCAGACAATAGGCTGAGATTGGAGCCGAGGGGCTACGTATTCGAGCTGGTGGCTAACGAGCCTGTGTATATTTGTGTAGATGCAGGTGTTTTGGTAAGCTCATAAATTTTACGTTATCACTGGCAAATGAGATGTGCTATTCAACCAAACGCTTCCACTTTGTCAATGCATTAATTTTTATTTTTAAAGAAACAAAATCAAATAAAATATTTTCTAATCAAGATTTAATCGAGTATAGATGAAAATCGAGTTACTGAAAAATAATACTACAACATACTAGCATCGCGGTATATATACACACATCGTTGAAATCTGAGCTTGCGCAAGCACAGTCTGTATATGTGTACATCATATAGCATATCAGTATTATACATATGTATAGGGATAGCGTAAAGCGAGAGTGGACTTAGCACTTAGTGCGCAATCGATAAACAAAGGCTATATATGCAGTAACAGTAGTAGCAGCAGCATATAGTAGTAGCATATAGCAAGTGTAGCGTTCTAGAGCTCATACTATAGCATCGTCGTAGTAGTCAGTGCAACTGGAGCTCGAGATAAAGCTGGAATGGCCAAAGGGCACCCCATTCCACCTTCTAACCCACTCTTCTCCCTCCTTTCCTCTCTTCTCTTATTCCCGTCCTCACCCACAGTCAGCCGTGCGCAGCTCCGGCAGCAGCAGCAGCAGCAGCAACCCGGGTGAGCGTCTAGTTTATAGCCCGCAGGCCAGACTGGCCACCCAGTTCCCTTCCGCCACAACCAGCCAACGCGCGGTAAAGCGAGACGCTAGCTAGTATAGCACTATGTATGTGTATAACCCTCTCTCTCTCTCTCTCCTTCATACTTCCCTTCCTATAAATTTATTAATCGCCCGGAGGCAAGGTGAAAGAGAAAGAGAGAGAAGCGCGCAGCAGCAGCAGCCCTAGTTTGCGCTTATACGCACACCGTACGTACGGCCGCTGCTTGCTTGCTTACCTCTTTACCAAAACCCCTGAACGAGTCCTGAGGGCTTGAAGGTACCACCACCAATACCACTACCAGCAGCTTCTCTCTCTCTTAGTCCTCCGTTGCAAGATTTAAGCGAATTGCGATTACTCTGTCTCGGGCAAAATAACATTATTAAGCAACAGCCGGTGCTTATTTATAAGCTATATACTACCACCCTTTACCTATACGAACTATATATACACTATACAACGAATTTTGGAGCTTTCTCTCTCTCTCTTCACATATTAACTTTAGGGCTACGCAATGGGTTTCGAGCGATTGTTATTCGCAAACAAGGGATGTGGAGTGACTTACCTGTATAGCCTTGTGTATAGCTGAATTATCAAGTGATAAGCAAGGCCTTACTAGGAAACAAATCGAGTAAGTATGAATCTCGACTTCTTGATTCTGTACTACTTCTACGAAACAATTTTCTCCAGTTGCCCAGCTTTTTAGGGCGCAATTCTACTGGTATGCGACGTTTGTTAAAAGTTTGCTAAGGCTAAACCCTTAGTTGAAGTTTTGAGTGGATGGTATCGGTTCTTTAGATTCGATGGAATGAGGAGATTTAATTGGCCCCCTATGTCTATCCTTTTCTTTATTTCTTTTTCATATTTTTTGTTTGGATCGATTATATTAAGGGAACCTGATGCTGATACTGAGGAGAATTGCTTTGCAAAAGTTTAAGTTTAATGGTCAGTTGTAGGACGTCCACTTATTTTACGAAGAAACTTTTGTTTGGACTTTGGATGTTTAACGATGCTTATTTTTTTGCGAATTATGGATTGAAGTTTATAAGAAAGAAGAATGTGAAAATAATTTAGTTAGTTTTTAATGATAATTTATAAATTTATACATTTTAGTTCTTTATTTACTCAATAGATGGACAAGAAACTATATTGATCGACGGATCGATATATTCTAGTTCCAGAGTTGCTCACTAGATGGCCGAAAAGAAGTGATTATCGATCGATACTTTCTTCATATGTTGGTAAAGACTAATTTATGGCAAAAAAAAAAAAAAAAAATAGTTTGCAAAATTAATATGAAATTTTATTTTTAAATTGTTTTCGTAATTTTAATTGAAATGGTAAATTTTGTTAAAAGATCAACTATTTATCATTGATCGATGAAATGATCAAGGATCGTACAAAATATTTTACTTATTCGTAAATAGATGGCGACACTATGAAGTCTCTGCGACTCTGATCCATGTGTTTTTACAAGAATATTAATATATTCATTTAAACGTATTTGTATTTCAAAATCCAATAAAATTTATTTTAAGTTATGCTCAGATATAATTAGCAATAGCTATACATTTAATAATAACTAAAAAGCTTTTAAAAATTGTAATACAATTAGAGATAGAATTTAGAATATAATTATATGATATAATTAAATTTAAAAGCCTTTGACATGTGGTTATGCTATGAAAGACATGCATTGGTCATAATTTAATATGTAAAATACCATATCTTTGAACAAATAATGCTAGATTGATGTAAATTTGTAATTTTTCCTAAATTTATTACATTTTATATAGATAAATCAACTGAAATTTAACTTTTATAAATATAAACAATTATTTATCAATATTAAATATAAGTTGTTATAACTCTCATTTTTATTTTATACTTAAATTTTTTTCAATTTGACCAATCAATATTTTAATAACATTCAACTTTATCATTAATATTAATTAAAATAATGGATACAATCATATCATTAAAAAAAATAAAAAAATATACATTAAAACTAAATTGAAGACTATAAAATTAATTAAAAAGTAAATTAAAAACAATATGTCACTTATACATAATGACGTTGCAGAAGTCAAATTAATAAGTACAATTAATCTCACACTTTATATTTTAAAATATTGATTTAACCCAGTAAATAATTAAAAAATTTTAAAAGCTCATAAATAAATAATCTACATTAAAATAAATACGATATAAGTAATATTTTTGAACAATACAAAAATTCCTAGTCACTAAATTATACAGCAGTCACAAGTAATATTTTACTCTCATTGCTATGTATAGTTCAAAAGTAACGTTCACTACTGACGACTTTTTAATTCTTTATTAAGAAAAAAAAAAATAAAAATCAAAAGATCTCCAGTTATAAATTGACGGTACCAAGCACGTACATTCTCACTCTCTAGCGTCTTATACTACCATACACGATTATACATCATTTTCAATTTACTTTCCCATCAAACCTATAACTCGGCCTTCATATGCCTATAATGTAAAACTAACACATCTTACAATTTCCAAAGGTCTTATTTTAACGGGTCTCCCCGTTGATAAAGCTCTAATTCAAACAACCAGAAAAACGACTGGACAATAGAAAGAAAGAAAGAAAAAAAAATCCCGTAATAACGTTACAGCTAACGAGGTGACTTTTCTTACACCAATGACTCTCTCTCTCTCTCTCGTACACCTACATGAATACCCAAACTCACTGTACCGCTACATACGTGCCGCCGAAAATCCGTATTAAACCCGTTCTTTCTATACGCATGACCGATTATACTTGGGACAAATAGCTTTAACAATAACACCAAACCAAACTAAAGCATAAAAAATCGCATTATATTAAAACATTTAAAAAAACTAACTCGCGAGTATAATATATATCAAAAGCAACGGTTATAACGTATATAAAACAGATACACCGTTTATATAAAAAAGGGTCCAAACCACGGGGTTTTACGTGTTATAAGAATAAAGGTGAAGGTGGATGGAGACAAAAAGAGAGAGGAAAGTCCTCTCTTTCTCTCTCTTTTAGGGACTGACAAATGATGGGCGCGCGCGTTGCTCTCTGGTACCTACATATATACATGTATAAGAACGACAATACCGCGCGACAATGTAGCCGCGTGTGTACGACACGGCACAGCAGCAGCAGCAGCAGTAGTACTACCACGCGCATGGTATCGCGGAATCTTAAGATGCCTCGAGATATGATCAAGCCATGCTGGTACGATGGATCGTCTCCCCCCTCCATCTCTCTCTTTCTCTCTTTTTCATTCAAACACACCGTACCGATGCATTTCCCCTCATTCTTCCCCTTTCTCATTTCTCTCTCTCTCTCTCTCTCTTTTTCTCTTTCACTTTACTTAGTGCTTGAATCCCCCCCTCACTCCCTCATTGCTATACAAGGCTTTTGTCCGGGCTTTTTCGGGAGGCAAAAGCGAAAGAGAAAGAGAGAAAGAAAGAAAGAGAGCCTACCAGGTGTCCTTGGAGAATTGGAACGTCACTCAGAGAGGCTGATGACTCTCGAGAAAACGAAGGATCAGCCGGTATATATACCTACTACCACTATGGCACTATA
>JAPYZE010001488.1:0-50713 GCA_030522805.1 Leptomastidea abnormis | reverse complement strand
TGCCGAATGAACAATTGATGTGACGGCAGTGTGTGCCGCGGGCAGTAACGAGTTTAAAGCTCGGCCTGCGGCCGAGAAGGTATGAGGGTGGAAGGGGGGGGGGGGGGTTGAAAAGGGTTGGGGGCAGGGCGACGGGTGAGCTGCTTTTCGGGGGATAGTAGAGGAGGAGGGGGCCGGCCGGCGAGACGGAAAAGGATTAATCGATAAAAGCGCGAAAGCGAAAGAGAGAGAGAGAGAGAGAGAGAGAGTAGCGCTGGAGAGCACAATATTTTTCCACGCGCTCCTCCACGCTGCTTTATACTGATGCTGCTACTGTTGATACATACACGTCTTGTGCAGCTGTGCGCGATATCTGAACGCTCATCCCCCCCTCCCCATCCCTATATGTAGTACGCTTTTGCTCATTCTCCCAGCAGCAGCAGCATCACTCCGCGCGAGGCACACGCTCCGTCGGCCCGAAAGCTCGACTATGTATAAGTCCGGAAAATAGAGGGATGCTGCTGTGTGTTGTAGCTGCAACTATGTGTGAGAGCCGCCTATATAGGTATAATAGCTATACATACGGCCAGCAGCAGCTCAATTGTCAAAGTTGCCTCCCAAATCACGAAAAGAGAGAGAGAGAGAGAGAGAAATGCCAGCATGAGCAAGTAGTACGAATATAAGCGGAAAATACCGGAGGGAGAGAGAGAGAGAATGAAGGGGAAATACGTGATATGCTTCCACCCTCGCATTTCTTCCACTCTCTTTCTCTCTCTCTCTCTCTCTCTCTCTTAACCATCGCTACCGGACACGTGTCTATATAGAAACATTTATATCTATATGTGGTATTTTTCATTTTCCTACCAATACACATACAATATATAGGTATATATATGTCAGGTGCTGTTATGCATGCTAGCCGATTAATCGATCGAGGATTTATATTTATATATATATATGCTAGAGACTACTTGTCTATCTATATCCAGTCAGATACGAACACACAGACAACATGTTGTAGAGGTTTAAATTTAAATATAAAAAAAAGCAAGTCACATGACTTGGATAACTGATGAAAAATCTTTTTTTTTTCATGCACAACGCATATATCTGAAAACCAAGATTACATATTGTCAAAAAAGAGAATAAAACTAGCATGTCCAAAAAAAAGGAATAGTCCGCTGGGACAAATTGCACACTGATGAAATGAGAATATATATGTACATATACATACGATGCTGGCTATTGTGTGGCTTGTTAGAAAAAAAAAAAAAAAAAAAAAAATGTCCCTGTGTATATGTCGAATGTAAATATCAGTTCTCTCGTGTGCTTGCAAGCGTTTAGCTACTGTTACTACTGAAGGTACATGCCAGACTAGAAAGGGAAGGAGGAGGAGGAGGAGGGAGAGAGGCTAGTTAGTTTGCTGTAAACAAGAGGGTATACTTGTGTACCTAATATATATGTGTACATGTGTGTGTGGGCATAGGTAGGAAATGTACGGAATTTATATATATATATATATATATATATATATATATATATGTATATGTATGTGTGCGTGTGTACCTGGAATATACACGTGATGTACATGTGTATATAATGGGAGAGGCAAGAGAGAGGGGGAGGGATAGAAGTGACAGACGAGAGTAAGCTGTCCGTGATACCTCCCCACTACACAAACACACGCATACACACACATATATATGTCGAAGGTGTAAGGAATAGGTGTTGCGTGCAAGGCTACTTCAAAGCAGCACCAGCAGCACCAGTCGATAAACCTGACGATGGATAAATCGTTCGCTCGAGATAAGAGGGAGAGAGAGAGTAAGCACAGCTTGTTTTTTTTTTTTTTTTTTTCAAGCTAGACTATGTAATTTGTCTTTTACGCGCTTGCACTTGGTACACTCACACACACACACAGAGCAGTGTACACCTTATATAGTCAATATACATCCTCATACCTTGACATCTGGAATTTAAAAGAGGTGTGTGTACCTGCTTGTTAACTTTTATCTTTTCTACTTTATTATTACTCGATCAAAAAGCGCTTAAAAGCTCTGTGGGATATACAAATAACAATAATTATGACATAATCATTATGATAATACAGTAATTGTGTGTGTGCATGCTTGTCGCTACTTACTATACTCTTATTAACTTTTTTCTTCTTTTTTTTTTTTTTTTTTTTTTTTTTAATCCACTTGAATGCGTATTTTGACTTTTTTCTTTTTAGTTAAATCAAGAGTACCTGCTTGGTTGCTTGGTTGCTTGAAATATGTCAGGTTGTTGTATTAGGTTAAAAAGAAGGGAAAAAATGTAAAATTGATTTCCATTAAATTTGTCACGGTTGCGTTACTACACGTATTCATTTCCCAGACTGTCGGATTCATTCAAAATGTTGAAGAATTGGAAAACTCACATGATGTATCAAACATGTAATATGAAGCTATATAGGTATACATATATATACCTATATGTATGTATACTTTTATACGACAAATTGTTTGATTTTTGAAAAGCAGCCAATAATAACAACACACACATCTGACATTTTTCCTTACAGAGAAAACACACTATACCTATATGACGTTATTGTTGAATTTTTCTATTGAAGAGTTTACGATTGCAAGTAGGTATATGGTATAATAGTACTGGAGGATTGAAATATACGAGAGATGATAAGGATACACACATACACATAGCTATCGAAGATTGGATGATTTCTTGTTCCGAGACAAGAAATTGAGAAGAAGAAGAAGAAGAAAAAAGTTTTGGATGACAGGAAGAATAAAAAAAAAAAAGAACAAGTTAAGACATAGAAAACGAGATATATATAACAAAAGCTAAACATTTAATCCTAGCTTAGCTTGGGCCAAGTATCGACCCTACTTCCCAGACTTTCTTTCTCTTTTAGCCTACTACTAGGTTTCCTCTCCAACTAGCATTCAACTTAATACGTAAAGATATACGAGAGAATACTTTCTTAAAGACGACATACTATTTTTCCTACCTTCCTTCCTTCTTTTCTTCATTCTTTATAGACGAACAAATATTTTTTTTTCCTTAAGCATCTTACTACAATAACGCTTAGTAATATTCGCTCACGTCAAACTTGATAAACTTTATTTTTTTAGTATTTTATACTTGTTCAACTATTTTTATGATTCGTTAGATAAAATAAAAGAAAAAAAAAGAAGAAAGGATCATATCATAAAAATTAATAAGGTCCATCAAACTTTCATAAAACGTTTTTTTCCTGAAAAATCTCTTAAAAATAAAGCTCAGAGTATATATGCACATAGTTGTTACCTACGCTAAATTAAAGAGAAGTAATTTAAACGAATGTTAGGTATAAAAAAAAGTCGTTGATTGTTGTTGTTGTTGTTGGTTTTTTCATTTTTCTGGTAATTTTAATGGTTAAATATTTTGACAGGTTACACTAGAAGACACGTGCTTTTCCTTCTAGTTTGCGGCACGTTTTCTTTCCTTTTCTAGCAACACGTTGCGAAATATAGAAGAAGGGGAAGTAGAAGTAGAAGAGAAGAAAAAAAAAAAAAGAAAAAAAGAATTTTTCTGGGCCTTGACTAAAGAAGCCTCCCGCTTGCTCTCTCTTACTCGCTCTCTTTTAGTCAAGTACACAAGCATACTTACCAGACTCTTCAAGAGTCCGCAGCGCAAAGTTTTCTACCTTCCATTATTCTAATTGGCCTTTTCTCCCTCCAAACTTCTGCACAATACTTTATTTCTTTCTTTCTTTCTTTCTTTTTTTTTCTCCCTACGTTTTCCTTTGCCTTTACCTACTCCCCCCTCCCCCTCCTCTTCACTTCCTACTCGCACGCGTGCCCTCTCTTCTCTTCTTTCTCTCTCTCTCACTTTAACTACTCTCCCGCCTATTTCTTTATGCTTGTTTCCTTCTTTTTTTTTTTCATGTATACAAGTACTGACGTAGGTGCTAATAAATTTTTAGTAGCCCTACAAATATATATTCGCTGACTTATCGGGAACGACAATACATAATTTTTTTTCTTTTCGTTTTACCTACTCCCATTTATATATCGTCCATCCATTTGTTTTTTATTTTCCTTCCTATTAGTTCGGTCGCATTAATAAAGCGGGTAACGGTTTTAGCGCGGGAGGGCAACTATCGTTTTGCAAGATAGAAAGAGAGAGGGGGGGGGGGGAAGTAGGAAGTATAGGAAGAGGCGGAGTAAGCGAAGTAGAGGCGAAGTAGGTGGAGTAAGAGGAGAGAGAAAGAGAGCAGCCCGCGCGCGCGCGCGGCTTGGGCAAAATTACGAGCGTCAGAATTTATTTTCGTATGTTACTTTTAGCCGACTTTCTCTTGCGTCTGTGCTTTCCCTCTCTCTCCCTTTTTATATCTTTCTTTTTCCCCCCCCCCCCCTCTCTCTCTCTCTCTTTCTCTCTCACTATCACACGTGCACTCGTTGGAGACTCGTGGCGGGCTAAAAATATTTGCCATCTCGAAAAGAGAAAGATAGCAAGCGCGAGTGCAAGTGCTAGTGCAAGTAAGTAAGCAAGCAAGCACAGGCGTCACACACACCGCATTGAATTATTAATGCGCGCACTTGAAATATCGATCGTATTTTAAGTTACCAAATACAAGTACCAAAAAGATGCGGTGTCGAACGAGGATGAGAAAAAGGTGGCGACCCCTGAACTGAGCTACTGCTGCTGCTGCTGCTGCTCTAAGGATCTTTCTCTCGAGCTGTCGGCCCGTTTCCGAGAGCAAACCGTCTGATTTCACATTCATTTGAAGCGTATAAAGTGCAGAGTACATATATATAATCTCCCCCCCTCCCTCCACCCCTTCCTCCTTGAATTCTTCTATATCCTTTTCGCAGCCCTTTTATTTTCCTATGAAAAATTCATGCGTCTAAGTCTCGAATGTACTTTTTTCCGTCATTCGACTTTCCAAAAGTATCAGAGAGAAAAATTCCGCCTGTAATTGTAGCCGAATCATCAAACAAATAAAAAAGAAAGGGAGGAAGAGAGAAGAGGCCTTCTTTTTATCATTTATCTCATCCCCCCACCGCAACTTCCTCTTCAATGTAATTAAATAGAGAAAAAAAAATTGAGGCCAAAAGAGGAGATCAGAATCTCTTTTTCTTCATCCTAAGCTTTTTTTTCCCTCCTTTTTTTACTATCCCTCTCGTGCCCCTTTAGCTTTCTTGGTATCACGGAAAAAAGGATGAGCGGCGATGCAAACAGGCACAGCAGCAGCATCAGCAGTAGTATAGACCTGGAAGCTGTTCTCGTTCCTTTATAGCTTAGCTTCACTGCGACTGTATACCTACTGCACAACTCACGTCTACGCGATGAAGAAGAAGAAGAAAAAGAAGAGGGAGATGTCGCTTTTATTTTTGACGTGGGCGGCTCGAGCTCTTTTATTTTTCGCATCTCGACACATCGCTGCACTACTACTATACTACTCACTCTTTTACTCTGCTTGAGCGTGGCATCATTGCTTCCACTGCTGCGCTGTCGCTACTATACCCAGTGGGCCAAAAGTGATGGGAAAGGAAGGAAGAAAGAATGAATGAGAGAGAGATTTTTACTCATTGCTCCCTGTGTATGTTTCTCTCTCTCTATCTTTTTCTCATATACTATACGAGATTCAAAGATGTCCAGAGATAGAGGGAAAGACCCAGATTGCGAGAGCGACAATTTTCAGCTCTTCCGCGCTTGCAAGTGTCATTGTCGCTGCTGCTTCTACTGCTTGAGAGATGTGGCGCGCAAGCACATTGCTTTGCATTAGACGCCAACAGGGATATGATGCAAACCCATCACGTGTATTATCTTCCTGAATACATACACCTGTATAATATATAACATCTGTGTGTTGATGTGTTGACGTGTGTATATACCTATATGTGGATATGCTTGCTTTTAGCTTGCAAGGCTTGACCATGAGCTTAGCCTCTATCTCTATTTCCATCTCTCTCTCTCTCTCTCTCTCTCTCTCTCTCTCTCTCTCTCTCTCTCTCGGCTTATCTGCCTTATAACGAATATATATGCTGATATATACGTATCCATACATACATATATACATACATCATCATGCATGGAAACTATAAAATAAGGATGATATAGTTTCGAAAAAAAAGTCCGTGAGATTTAAGAGCTTGGAAAACAGAGGCTTGGGAGACGAGAAATTCAGAGTGGAAAAAAAAGGAGAAAAGAGAAGAAGATGTGTTGGAAAAAAATTCGCATGTATAGGTAGCTGTGGTAGGTAGATAGATATATATATATATATATTTTTGACTTTGTTGTTCAGCTGGATTGTAAGAAAGCCCCTCCGGGGAGATGAGAGTGAGAGAGAGGAAAGTGAGAGAAAATCATACGCGAGAAGAAGTTTAGCATGATATGAGAAGTTAAGCGAACGCTCGTTTATGTATGAAGGAAGTTTGATGGGGACGAGGTATATAGCGAGAGCTTGGCGTAGATTGTTTCTCTTGCCCATACACACAAGCTCTCCGTGGCGGCGACGACGACGACGACGGTCGTTGTATTGTGTGACGTCATGCATATACACACATACACTTGTGGAGAGAGAGGGAAAGGGAGAGCTTTAGCTTTTCCAGTTTCTCGTCGTTTGCTGGCGCACAAAATCGTTCGCGTATAGCCCATATCCGAGTAGAGTAGAGAGTAGCAAGCTCGCTCGCTCGCGCATCTCCTCCACCTCCTTTCGTTTTTACGACGGCAATTCGAGAAGAAATAATGTGCCTGGGCGAAGAAACAAGTTTCTCGCGCGAGAGCACAGGAAGAAAAGAGGATAAGAGAGAGAGAGAGAGAGAGAGAGAGAGAGGAAGAGAGAGGAAGAGAGAGAAAGATGGCTAGTAGAAGAGCCAAGCTCTATAACGGCCAAAGAAATCAGGCCTCCACACATACATAAACATACACACACACACGAACACACACAAACACACACAGAAGAAACGGAGCAAAGGGAAGGAATTCCCGGCTAGTTCGTCTTTACTTGCTTCCCTTCCTACCCTCCTTGCTATATGCTCGTCAGTTTCTTACCTAGCCCTCGGGCTACGCAGCCTCCCTTCCTTTTCCTTCCTTCTTTTCTTCAACGTACACACACCCATACACACACACACATGTATGTCTTTCCTCCTTTCCCTCCACCCCTTGTGCAACTTAACGAGACGACAAAACGATTCGTCCGCTTGTTAAGCCCCCCCCCCCCCTGGACTAGCCGCTTCTTCCACTTTTACGGGCGTTTGTTTTGTCCGGTGGCTACTGCTGCTGCTGCCGTTTTTCCGAGAACGCGCGTTAAGCTCCGACAGAGAGAGAGAGAAAGAAAGAAAGAAAGAGAGAGAGAGCTTTTATTTTTATTTTATTTCTTTGCTTTTTTTTCTTCATGGGACACTGAAGCTTCTCTAGCTTCGACATGTTAGGTATGTATTTACAAGTAAAGTAATATCATGATTTCCTATGGGTATGCCATGTATATATACGCTATGTTACTTTCTGCTCAGTGGCGATGCTTAATAAAAAAAAAAGGGATGAAAAAAAAGGGAAGAGAAATAAAGAGAGGGGAAATAAGATATAGAAAAATTCTTAAACGACTGAAATCGATATTACTGGGATCTAAGTGAGGTAGGTGTACCTTACTATACACGATATTATTATACTCTCTCTCTCTCTCTCTCTCTCTCTCTCATTCTCTCACCTCGTAAATTACGTCAGTCGAGAAACTTTTCCCGTCTCTCTCTCTCTTTTTTTTCATTTTTTTTCTCATCACGTGAGAATGTTAATAATAGCTTAGTTAAATAAATTATGGCTCTAGCATTTAATTAACGTAGTGCATGATGTGCGCGCGAGATACATATGTATACAACAACAACCACTACTACTGCTGCACACACACTCACACACACGTTGCAGAAGTGTAAGAGCAGAGACTGGGCAAATTGGCAAAAACAAGTAGGTATACACTGTCATCATCAATGAGAAAGGTACAGGTATGTAAGGGAGGAAGTACTGAGATGTGTATTATAAGAGAATTGATATATAGGAGAGTGAGTGAGTGAGTGAGTGAGAAAGCGACGTTATCATACGTTAATGAATTGAGAACAAAGCAATAATGATAGGGTGGGAGAAGGGGATATATGTATAGGTAAAGGGGTAGGGCTAGTATATATAGGTAGGGATGGGGAGGAGGTAATTTTGAGCGCATTATAAACGGCCATTGTTCATACGCGAGACAACGAGCTGCTACTGCTATACTGCTACTATGTGTGTATGTGCTGCTATACTTGCACAGTTTAGAGCAAAGAGCAAAGCAGAAAGAGAAAGAGAGATCAGAGAGAAAGAGAGAGAGAGAGAGAGAGAGAGAGAGAGAGAGAGAGGCCTGGCCTTTTCGCTTATATACACACACGAATACCTACCCAGTTACAAAATGTGTGTGTGTGTGTGTCTGTGTGTGTGTGTGTGTGCCGGAAAATGCAGTTAAGTCTCGGACAAGCTTTCACCGCTACACAGAGCTACCTATATATACAGAGAGAGAGAGAGAGAGTGTACATTCGGCTCGGGGGAAAGTTCCAGCCAAAAGGCAGAGCAAGTGAGTGGGAGGGGGAGAGAGTTGAGCCTCTAGTGTGCTTGCACTACTACTGCTACATCTACTACTACTAGTGCTGCTGTTGGTGAAGTAACGCAGTATATAGCTCTCTCTCTCTCTCTTTCTCTCTCTCTGTATAGTGTAACTACTAGCAAAGTACTTGATCGAGCAATGGGATCGATTTATCGATTTACAGAGAGATATGTGTCGCCGCCGGGCGCATAAAGCTCTTTCTCCGAGAAATAACAACTGTCTCTGTATCTGTGTGTGTGTGTGTGTGTGTGTGTGATTGGAAAGCATCTGTTAATAGGAAAGCAGCAAAGAGAGAGATGGAGAGATGGAGAGAAGAACTAACTGTAATCGGTAGCTATATATATATCACCACGTGATTACTATATGTTTGAGTGTGTGTGTATATAGATACATGGGCCAAACGCTTATTGGATTTCTAATTTCTATTAGCTCTCTACTTCCCCCCCCCCTCCTTGGACTTTTCCGGTTTTACTTTGCTCCATGTCAAATAGTCTCTCTCTTTCTCCAGCAAGGCTTACGTACAAACAACGTAAAGCCAACTTTATTTTCTCTTCCTTCCTTCCTTTCCCCCTCCTCCTTCTTCTTCTTCTTCTTCTTCTTCTTCTTCTTCTTCAATGTATGTGACTTTTCGTTTGCTACTAACTTTTCAGTATACCGAGGTTTTCCTCCCTCCTTCTCTTTCACTCGACTTATTATGCATACTTTTGCTGTCTTCTTTTTTTTCTTTCATCCTCTTCCTTGTGAATTAATATTAATGTCGAATTATTTGTTTGCTCGCGGGACTATTCGTTTGAATTAGCTCAGCTATATAGCTATACTCCAACCCCTCCTCCTCTCGCGAGTTTTTATAACATTACGAAAATTGCATTAAGAGCATTTCCAAGTTTCGGCATTTAGCCAAATAAATCCGTCAACTTCTCTCATTCCCTACTCCGTTCCTCTTTCTATCTCTCTCCCTCTCTCCCCCCCCTCCCTCTCTCTCTCTCTCTCTCTCTCGACGACTGAAGCGCTTTAACCAAAAGTTAGTGGCTGTGCAAACGCAATCGCGACGGAGAAACGATAACGCTTAAAACGGCTATATTCCCAAAGCAAATAATATTTTGCGGGGCAAAACCATCTCTCCTCTCCCCCTATACCTCGTATATAGCTGATGAAAACTCAAAGCCTAGGCTTTCTATATTTACTATATATATATACTCTTGTCAATTTTTTTTCTTTTTTCTTTTCTTTTTTGTTTTATATCGCCCCCTTTTGCTTTGGGACACACAATAAAAAAAAAAATTCGTTCTATTCACGGTCAAGTCTTTTTTTTTTTCTTTTTTCGGGGAGCAAACGAAATATTTTTAGTACGAAAGCAATTCGGGTTTTTGCGGCGACTGAGATTTGCAGCTTAGGTAGGTAAACGATTATTTTTTTTTTCTTTCTAACTGTGTTATACCCCAATGAAATATTAAAGATAATGAAATAGAAAATGCTATTGCGGTGAAGAAAAATGAAAAAATTTATATTATATACATAAACTCCATAAGCTAAAACTCTTTGGCTTACCGCCAAGTCTGACTTAATTTTGAGCTGGACTACTACTACTACTACTACTACTACCACTCGTTTTCGCTCGCGCCTTTTTAATTTTCAAGATTTCTGATTTTATTTTTTTTCTCTCCTTCTTCTTCTTCTTCTTTTTCCATTTAAATTTCTGCCCTCTTTGACTCGCTTTTACTTCCACACTTTTTTATTTCAACTCGCCCTTCCGTCCTTTAAATTCTTGTGAATAATTACGTGTATGCAGAGTTAAAATTTACTCAAGATTTATCACTAACAATGTTGACGCTGCTGTATTTAATAAAAAGATTTTTAATTTAATTGATGTAATTTCAAAGGAGTAAATAACTTTTTTCATTAAATTAAAATCGTTTCTGTATAGATATTTTTTGAAAATAAAAAAAAAAAAATAATCAAGTGAAAAAGATATGTAGGTATATGTATATAGCTGCATGTATATATTAATATTACAGAAAACGTACACATACAAAACAAACAAGATGCAAATGGAAGAGTTACTCGGTGCATAAATCGAAAGAAATATAAGGTAGAGAAAATGAGAAAAACTGGGTAAAAGGTAGCACAAAATATCCGAATGAACGTCGAGTAAAATGAAAAGGAAAAGATTATGTAAAGGGAGCAAAAAAAAAGGAGAAGGAGGAGAAGAAGTACGAGGTATTTAACGGGGGTAAGATATAGAGTACAGAGAGGCATAAAATTGAAAGGGTATAATAAAGAAAAAGTGTAAATGATATCGATCGCGATTGCAAAGAGAAATATGGAATTAAAGAGAGAGAGAGAGAACAGTGAGCTGATAGGAAGACGAATAAAAAAAGAATAGAAAAAGTCAAGTACTTTTCATTGTGTTTAATAAAATATATACGTCAATCGATGCGAAATAATCGCTTGGTATAAGAACATTTATTTTTATTTTTTTATTTTTTTTTGTTTCAACTAGCAGTAAATTTTCAGTAAAAAAAAGGGGGGGAAAAATGTTTAACGTGTATAGGATCACAGGTGCGCAGTAATATAAATTATAAAAAGAGAAGACAGAGCTCTTTGCGCACACACGCGTTAACACTCAAATATTTTCTTCTCCAATTCCACAAAGTGTGTAGTTGTATGTTGCTTGCTGGCTGGGATAAACAAAGAAAGAGAGAGAGAGAGAAACATAAGTCGTAAGAGAAATAGGAAGGCCTTAATTAAGCTGAAAGAGTAAAATGAAGAATTCAAGACGCATTTAAATGTAAAAAAGAGAAGAAAAGAAAAAGAATAAGAGAGAGAAAGGGAGTTGGTGGCAATTCCTCGGCAGATGAATTTCAGTAAGATAACAACAGCCAGAGACTCATATACCCCTCGCGCGCGCAGAACAGGCGACTCGCTGGAGCGCGTCTGCAATCTGAGCTAAGATGCACTAGGCAGGCAGGCAGCATCAGGATTCTTAAGAGATTTGAGGGTAAGTATAGTCAGTCGCATATAGAGAGAGAGAGAGAGTCTGTTTGTCTGTCCGTCTACGTCTTTCCTCGCCAAGAAATTCGTCGTCGTCGTCGTGCGTTTAAGGGAGGAAGAAAAAGGGGGAAAAAGGGGATGGGGGTGGGCTCGTGATCAATACGGCAAAAACGCCCAGCGCGTAGTCTACTATCTATATATATATATATATACTCTAACTCTCGCGCGCGCTGTAAAGTGGAAACGCGCGCGCTTGCGCTTTGATCCAACGAACCTCGCTGCGTGCGCGGGGGAAAGGGGAGGGTTAAGTATACTAGGAGTATACACACCGAGTTGATACGGTAAAAGGGGGACACGACAAACTCCTACACACACATACACTTACGCACACACACACAAACTTACGAATACGTAAGTCGCGTCGCGCGTGTATCGAGTTAGCTCGGATTGTTTACAGAGCAAACGCACGTTTGCCTATACATATATACTGCTGCCGCAGCACCGACAACGTCTACCCGTTTCTCCACCTCCACCTCCTCCTCCTTCATCGTCTATAGTCGCGAATAGTCGCATTTCAAGTATATATAGTTGAAGGAGGGAGTAAGCGTGTCGGGCCGAGACCGATATTTGCTCCCAGCGCAATAGTAGCAGCCAACTCTAGTACATACTCTCAAGTATAGAGAACTACTCGCTTTTCGATTTTGGTCTTGCCGGGCCTCTTACTACTTACGGCTCGAAGTGAAGAGGTGGGGGGGGGGGGTTAAAGAGCTGGTGAAGAGTAGCACTGGAGCACCTCTCTTCTTCTCTGCTATATATTTGCACCCTCTTCCGCATCACACAGGGTTGGCTGCGGCTAGATACGGAGGAGGAAGCTCTGGATGTGCTTTTGTCGCCTACACCCGCTACTACTCTATGCTACGCTGCTACTGCTGCTGGAGCGGTCAGCTTAACTAACCACTCAAGACCACCTGCAGTCCCCCCAAGACCACCATCGCCAAGCCCCATTTTCTCTCTTTCTCTCTCAGCCTGTCTTTTGCAATTCCATCCTGTATTTATGTATATATATACCTACTATGTATACAGATAGAGAGAAGGAAATCGTATTTTTCTTTTACAAACTAATTCTCCCCCAATACCTTCTCGAATACTCCATCCACCACTCCATTTGTTTACTCTGTGTATACATAAACATGAATATCTCTATCTCCCTAACTCTCTCTCTCTCTCTATCTCCCTAACTCTCTTTCTTCTGTGGTGTATCGTTTCTCGGCAATCGAATACCCAACTATATACTACCACTATATACCACTACTAACTGAGGCTGCTGCTGCTACTGCTTTTGCTGCTTCTCGAGCTCAAGGCCACAGCATCGTTTATTTCAAACGTTTATATTTGAGTATTATATACACAGAGTCTCTTTCTGTCTGCGGTTGTACGTATATATGTATGTATGTATGATAGAGTATGAGTGGGTTATTGCACAGAAAAAGAGAGAGAGAGAAAGAGAGCGATATAACGACTGCACGAGTGTGCGCTCGCGCGAGCATCATTTGTGTGTGTGTGTGTGTTTGTGTGTATGCGGAGCTCAGTTCACTGGCTTCAAATTGACTACTGGCGTGGATGCATGATTTTATCAAAGCTCCAGCATTTCTATATATCCTCCCTCTCTTTACTCTCTCTCTCTTTTAAACGGAAAAAAAGTACTTCACTCTCAACCGATGCACACGGCGTACATAGAGACTCACACACAGAAAGAGAAAAAAAAGAGAAATAGAGAAGTGATCCAAGCGGAAAGATATATGTGTATATAGTACACGTGTATTACAAATAAATCAAACTACGATTTTTTGCTCTCGCGAATAGAAGAGATAGATAGATTATATCGGGTCTATCCCACTACTTCTGCTTTGGCTGCTGCTGCTATGCAGTTTGAAGCAGAGTGATGCTTATTGAAGAAACACGAGTATATACTTTATCTGTCTCTTTTTTTTTTCAAGTGTATATAAGTATATATAGGTACGCACTCATGCTAAGAGAGGACGTGTCTTTGCTTTTCAATCAGAGAAATTCTCATATGTATAGTATATATAGTATATAGTATATATATAGTATAGCATACACGTGTGTACTTGGACGTGAGACAGAAAATCGAACTGCATAGCCATTGAAAGAGCTTTTCTTTTATTTAGCGCGCGCGATTCTCTTGCGCGACGCGATCGGATGATTGGACATTCGAGGGCCTATAGTTAAAATGACAACTACTTCGCTGGCCTTGCGTTTTCCTACGAACAATCGATCTTTACCTCTCCCTCCCCCCCTCTTTTTCTCTCTCTCTTTCCTCTCTGATTCGCTGGATATGCCGAAGGCAATCTTTTTTTTTCTCTTTCCAACCACCCACCCACCCTCTCTCCGCACTTGTCTCGTACTATTGATTTGAAGTTTCCTGAAAAATAAATTAACTCTTTTTTTTATATGCATATATTTCTTCAATGCCTGCATACGCGAGGAATTTAAGTTTGCATAATTTAGAAAGAAGAGGATAATAATTATAAATCGATAACTTGATCTCGACGACTAAAAAACCTATATATGTTCTATCTATAATAACGAGGTTACGTAACAACGAGTATATATATTAATGAAATAAGTATTCACTTTCACATTTTACCTTATATTATTATGTAATATACATATATACATATCGTACAAATATACATACATGTACGTACAATAAATAATTTAGTTAAAAGCATCCCACACACACACACACATTTAATATCAATATCCGGTATAATTTTAAAATTTTTAAAATAATATCAAAAGGAGAGAATCATTCGTTTTCCAATATATACATGTATATTTATATTTATCACAGTTTGCTAAACCGTGTGATTCAATAAAAGCGAAATATATAAAATAAAAAAAGGTCACTTGTACTGCTGCTGCTGCTACTATTGCACGCATTGAATTAATGTAAAACATACATCTATATAGTTTTGTCGTATTCATTCAAACATACACTCACATACTCACTCACAAACATTTTATCTTAAATAATAAATCTAAAAATAAAAATATTCGAGTGAACAACTTGTCGCTTTGCTTTTACACGTGTATGTATATGTATGTCTGTGCAATCAGTGTGATTGCTATAGAAACTGTATATAGCAGCATTCAATATAAGCGAATAGAAAGGAAGAAAGAAAGAAAGAAAAATATATTGTTTTCTATTCTAAAATGTTATATGTCCCTTCTACTTTGCCTTGCTGCTTTCATGTTCGAACCACATACCTATATGTGTCCCAGTCATTCAAAAAGAATTTCGTTTGAAAAACGCGTGCCTGATGTATACGTATGTATAGGTATATGTATAAGGAATTGTCTGACGTGTGTGTGTATGTATAGAGCAGCGACTCGTCAGTCCTCTTTATATCGTTGACTGTTGAGGCAAGTTTCGCCCGAGGTAAGGCATCTACATGCATACACATGTCGCTCGAGATTTCCATCTCTTGTAAAACGCTCTCGTATAAGAATTTTTCCTTCCTTCTATCTTACTTTCTTTTATTCTTTATTCTTTCTTATTCTGCAAAAGTCTTCCTTGTCCACATTTAGGGCGGAGCCGCGCAGGCAGGCAGGGTCGGAGCCTACTATACTAGCAGACGTAGAAAAGCCACGTCTACGTAGACGAATAAAGTACTACTGTCGGTGTAATTGCGAGAGAGCTACATTTTTACACTCAATGCGGCTGCACACGTCACACATCTTTATCATCTCGACCCTCATTGTCAATTGCCTTGGCTCTCTTTCTTTCTCTCTCTTTTACTCTCGCGGAGCGCTTGCCCCTCTACTCTGTGTAATAAGCACAGCAGCCTCTTCTTCTTCTTCAACTTCTTTTTTTTCTCTTTCGTTTATGTTAACCTTTTTTAACCGCCACTACCACCACCATCATCTATTTACCGGTCAACTCTCACATTCAGCCTGAGTTTCGTGAGAAATAGTAAAGCGTGGCTTGGCAAAAGCTCATTTCCAGCAGAGATATGTGACCGTCATTTTAAGTGTGCTACTACTAGAATACATATATATATTTATACATCTATATCTATATACACAAGGAAAGAGGGGTAAAATTTAGTCCCGTGAGAAAAATGAGAAAAAAAAAGAAGAAGAATTTATATGAAATAGGGTCGGGTAAGCAAGAAGTATAAAAGCGATTTGACGCTTAGGGCATTATAAGGGGACAAAAAAACGAAAAAAAAGAAAAGAAAAAAAAAAGGAAAATGTTGTTTAGAAGCGAAAAAGAGAGTGAGTGAGGGGTTGTATTATTCGCAAAGTCTCGGGAGCTTGCAAGCTCAAGCTCGCGTTTTGTGTGAGGTCGTGTCTGTGAAAAGTATCAAGCGAAGAGAGATGAAAAAAAATAGAAGAAAAAAAGAAGTAGGAAAAGCAGAAGAAGAAGAAGAAGAAGAAAGAGCAAAGAAGATTTGCGACTATTTTCACTTGCCTCCGAGAATGAAGCTCGTTTCGTAACAGAGACTCTCTTGTCGAAACCGAGTGCTTTTCTACGCGAGAGCAAAGCCCTTGCCTCCTCCTCCTCTCTCTCTCTCTCTCTCTCTTACACATACAAATCTTCCTACTATACACACACGTGGCATGGGAATGCTGCCTTTTGACCGAGAGACGGCTCGCGGAAATTCAGCAGCCATTGAGAAGAAGGCCAACTTTCTAGAAAAAATAAAAAAAAGAAAGAAAGAAAAAGAAAAACTACATGTTCAAGGTATTAAAAGATCAAGCGAGCAAGTTTTCATTCCAATAAACGTTGTTACATATATATGGTATATAAGTATATACGACTGCGAAGACACGTGTATATGTGGCAGTAATTCATATCTATACTTTGGAAGAATCTGTGTTAAGTTTATTTTTAATGAAAAAGAAGAAGAATGAAAATAAAAAGAAGAGAAAAAAAAATTGAAGAGATAAGAGGTCACGGTGATTCCGCACTCACTGACGCATATCCCAAGTTGAAAGAGAGGAAGAGAGAGATAGCTCTAATTGCTCATTGTATCTCGTGTGCCAGTCATTAATTAATTTTACTTTGTGATGATTGAGTCACGATTAGCGAACTTTGTAACTTATGCACGCCGCAAGAATAGATTCAAATGTGCCCCTGATAATATACACATATACATATCTGACATTATTATATATTATGTATCTATATGCGTTTATTTAACATAATGGCAATTTCGCTTTAGGCGCATAAAATTCAATTTGCGTCAATTCTATTATATTTTGCAAACGTTTGATTTAATTATTAATTAGGTGGTGTAGATAGGTATAGTTGTTGGTCTACTACGATGTGGTTGTGTGTTTGTCTTATTAATTACAGATTTTAATTATAAATACAAGTGCAAAAAAGAGTAGTAGTAGTAGTAGTAAAGAGTAATAACACAAGTTGGAAAATTGAAATATTTATCTTTAATTATACCTATCAGATGTAGCTATACAGCTATATAACTGCACTTATTACATAGTATTTAACGTATACTTTTGTCTTTCTCTTTCTCTCACTGTGAGCTAAAGCCAGAAGACACACGATCGTAAAATAGATAAAAGAGAGCTTACCCCTTTAAAGACTCTTGTAATCGCGATGGTTGTACTTTATTTGAAGGAAAAAAGGAGAAGAAGAAGAAAAAAGAAAGATGATGACGATACAGTTCAGTAAAGGATATAGTAATAGACTTTAGAGGAAGGATGAGGTGGTGGTAAAATGGTGGTGGTGATGGTGGTGAAATAGAGTGTAACACAGAATCAGCAGTCTTGTGATTTACTTAGAAGATCCGTCGTAATCGCAGAGTCTCGTAGTCTCGTCCTCGTCAGAGTCTCTGATTTAAAAATCTTCTTTGAGATCCATCTAGTCTTCCTTCACCTCAGATAGTCGGAGTTTATCAATACATATAGCTTGTTGGATTAAACTCAGCGGAAGGAAGAGAGATAAGAGAGAGATAAAAAGAGAAATAGAGACAGGGAGTGAGTGAATTTTCTTGAAGAAGAAGAAGAAGAAGAAGTCGATGGACGACAAGACGCATCTCTCAGACGGAAAGGAGTTGGACGGATTTTCTTCAACATCCAAATCCGCCGCAACTACCTTCCCGACCGAAGTACACGCCAACCCAACACGCCGATAGACTCCCTCTCACTGTCTTTCTAAAAAACTTTCCTTATGCATTTTATTTTTATTTTTATTTTTATTTTTATTTTTCTCCTACATTGTACATACTATTTTATAACATTTCAAAATAAATTGATATTAAAAATAAAAAAATGAATAATATGCAGGTATACGCATATACATAGCGATAGAACGGATTGGCATTACATAAAAGGCGTTTTTATTTTGCATATCCGAGGCCTGATTATCGTGGATAAAGAAATCTTCGAGAAAGCTTTTTTCCTCTCGAGTTTCTCAGAAGATAGGGTTACCTAACTCTCTCTCTCTCTCTCTTCTTCTTCTTTCTCTCTCTCTCTATTTATCTGTCTCTTTTTGTCCCTATGGCCACGTGCATTTCATTTTAATTTCTTTGGCGTTTTATAAATAATGCAACGTATAAAAAATAGAAAGATATAAAGTAGACCACATATAAATGTATAAACATACACACACGTACATCGTAAACGTATAAAGATTTATCTTTCTACTTTATGAATTTGTGTTATTGCGTTTTAATTGTAATCGCTGTTTCGTGGTATTTTCTCTTTCTCTCTCTATCTTTCTCACAGACACACATAACCGCGTATTAAAAATGAAACGTGTTACATATCTGCGGATTCTTTTAATTAAATTTTAGAAAAAACTGATAGTGATTCAGATTAGCATTGGTTTTTCATTGAAACAAGTAATAAGAATGTTAAGAAAAAAAAAAAAATAAAAAAAAGAAATAGAGAAAACAAAAAAGAAAAAAATTATTTTATAAAGTTGAGAACGTTAGTGTTGGGCTTTAACACACAGAGGGGAGAGAAAGAGGGAGAGTGTGCCCTGCGATGATTTCAACCTTTTAATGAATTTTGCCGCTTTTTTACCTTCTTTAACTTTTCTTCTTTTTTTTTTTATTCTCCGCAAGTCGTTTTATCTCCTCGCGGCTCTCTCTCTTTCTCTGTTCTCTTTCCTATGCTATTAGTTATGTTGATCCTTTTATTTATGAATGCTTAAGAGTTTTTTTTAACTTTTCAAACAAACTCTACAGATAAAGCTCTGATTTATTTTGTTTTTCTGTCTTATTTTCATTTTTTTATTTTTTATTATACGTGTACAACAATTTATATTTTGCACATTGTTACACAAAATGAAATTTTTATTATAAAAAAATTTGTACTACACTTCAAGAGAACGTTTTGTCGATGTGTCCGAATACATGTATACACTTGTAACAGAAGAGATATTGATTTTTGTTATACGCTGTACGCTATACGATAAAGGAGAAAGAGAGAGAGAGAGTTCGATGTACAAACAAGTTAATCAATGGGCAATGAAAATTTACTTTGATGAGGTGAAAACCTTTTATCTTTACCTTTCTCATTCTTCTCTCTCTCTCTCTCTTGTAGTAATTACTTCATTAGTGCCGAGAGTAGAAGCCGTAATTATAGATTGATTCTTCGAATAAATTAAATTTGCTTCCACTATCTAATTATTAAACCAACAAACTCTATTCTCACTACTTGTTTTGATACATAAGTATATATATATACCTACATATAACAAGTTGCTTATCTTATATAAGACTTATGAATCAATTTTCAATTTTCCAAAAGTTTCCAAAGTAATTTGCCAGTATAATGATTTGACGAGTTTAAAAGTGTAAATTTTAATGGCAAACTCAATAAAAACAGTTTTACAATGTATATTATATAATAATATAGACAAAATATTATCAAATTGGGTCTCGCTTGAAGATTGAAATATACGCTCGAACGATCCGAGATATAAGAATAATATTGCCTCCTGTTACATAAAAGCGAGGAAGCAGGCAGGCAGACAGGCAATGCAGTCTCGCTCGCGCGCAGTAGTAACAGACCGGATTTGTCAGACAGATAAAATCTCGTTTATTATATATCAAAGCCAGTGTAGCTGTAAAACCAGAGTCGTCATGCGCAGGTAGGTAGGTAGGTATAGGATAGGTGGGTTATGGAGGTAAGAGAGGCGTGGGTTAAATCTCAGAGCAGACAGGAGAAAGAGAAGAGAGCCTTGGCTATCGGTGAGAGACAGGCTTCCAGCTCATCTAAGCCTAGAGGGAGGAGGAGTAGGAGGAGGAAGGGGGCAGCCGCAATTTGACGGTTACATTCCGCAAAGCTCGTTATATCCGGCCACGCCTGCGCTTCGGCTCGCACAATTGCGGCAAGAGGCATGCGCTCTATGCGTCGTATGCGACGGGTCTCTTAGAACTCCCCCTTCCTCCCTCCTACACCCCCGTGTCTCTGGCATATACTCGAAATTAGGCAATTAAGGTGCCAAGGCGGCAGGCAGCGGCTGCCCGGCCTACTCTCTCAGTCTCTCCCTCTCTTTCCACGACCGTCCGTCGCCGCTTGCTGCCAGCTGGCTTAGCTGATATGACGCCCCCCCTCCCTCCTCCCTTTAACCCTTCATCCCACTCAACCAGGCGTCGATTCTCTCGCCGGCCGCACTCCCGCGAGTCTGGCGGTAATTTGCGCGCTGGATAAGCAGCACCGGCAGCAGCAGCAGCAGGCGTGCGCTGCTGGGGTTTACTTTGCCATGCTGGCTGGCTATCCGCCACGTTACACGGCAGTAGGTGCATCTCTATATACTCGTATCAAGCACGGCTGAGCTTCCTCGCTCCTGCACTAGAGATAGTATAGGGAGAGAGAAAGAGAGAGAGAGTGTGTGAGTGCCGGTAACCTCGAGGGAGGCCTACTCCTGTGCTTTGCGCGAGGTGCAATCGAGGCAGAGCAGTCCCCCATGCTACCACCTATACGTGGCGGGAAAGCCGGCACGAGAGTAAGAGAGAGAGAAGAGCAAGCGAGGCCTCGAGCGCTTGTGGCCCTGTGGGTGAGCTTGCGCCGCCTAATGCTATACCAACCACCTCCACCTCCTCCTCCTCCTCCTCACTTGCACCACTTGCCACGTCACGCCGGCGCGGTCTGCAATATTAACGCGCGACGCCACACCGCTTCTACCAGTTACCACTACTATACAACCACCACCACCACCACCAAACCATCACACCACCTCTACTGAACTGTTCAATAACGCAGGAATCTGGCCGTTTTCTTTAAATGCACCGGCTTTAAATGCGGGACGAGGAGAAGGAGGAGAGAGAAAAGAAGGTGGAGGAGGTGCCGCTGTTGCCGGGGTCATACGATCGATACAGGGCAGGTGTGCTTTAACACACGCGGCTAGAGCGAATAAGCGCCCACCTGTCTGCAGCCCCTTTATGCAGCCACGGCAGCAGCAGCAGGCCAACCCTCTGTGTGTTTGTATGAGTGTGTGTGCGCTGGCCCGAGCCAAGGTTGTGAATGACGGCCTTTGCGAACGATTTGCTTCAAGCCCCTTTACCACTTGCTCTTTCCCTTTCTCTGCATGCACACTCTCCTGTGTATATAAGCTTTACCGTAAGGGTCTTCTGGCAGCGCTGCCCTCGTACTATGCACCCGCAGGTCAAAAGGAAAACGCCCAAAAATATGCCCACATATAATATCGCTTTGAATGGCTTTCTCTCATACCCTTACACCTCCTTCTCTATTACATTTAAATGTCCATTGACTCTGACGCACACACACACACGCGCGTTAATGCGAGATCGTAAAGGTATCAAAGCGATTACCCACCTGAGTATCGTTCCACCACATGTGCAGACGATAATTGCCCAGTATTTTGGTGTTGTTGTTGATGTGTTCGACGGCGAGATTCACAGATGGCATGACTCCGCGGCCCACGATGCTCTCCGGTATGTTTTCCCCGTAAGGAAAGAGGCCCGCGATCCATACATCGCGTTTTTTGTTGTTGCTCAAGATTAGCGGCCTCTGAGCTAAGCTCGACAAAATGGCGTCGAGGCACAAAATGGCCGCGAGCAAGTAGGCTACTCGACGGTGGCGGCGCTCAGGCGGCTCCACCTCTCCTCGTCTCTCTACCATTTTGTAGCCTACCATTGCCTGCTGCGGCTGCTTCTGATACGACGAGCCTCTTCACGACTACTTCTTCTCTCATCTAAATGTTTTTATTAAACAACCTCGACGACGCCTGTCTGTTTCCATTTTTATTGGCTTTACGTACGTCTCTCTTACACTATACGATGTATACCGCTGTCGTCTTCTTATAATACTTCTTCTATCGCGAACACGTGAACACAAGAATTATTTTGTCGTCTTTAATTTCATCGCGACGTCACTTTTTTTTTCGTAGCCGCGTTTATACACGAATGTACTATTGCAGACATCTTCATTATTTTCTCACTTCTTTGACATCACAATTTATCGGCATTTTTTTTTTATGCTCTCATCCGTTTTTATTACACTTTTTTTCTTGACCTTTTCTTCGGGATTTCGCGCTAACATACTCATTATTCTTTTAAAGCCGTATTGTATTTTATTGCAGATTTGCTTAGAATACGAAATTTTTACAAAATTCTCATTATTCCTTGTTTTTATTGCACCTGTGGATCCTAATTCTGAAACAAAACAAAAACAATATACGATTACAATCTTTTTTTTTTTTTTATTGCAAAGTAATAAAAATAATAATTATTAGTGTATGGATGAGTATTATTTATATTGAACAAACAGTAACTTAATCTCAGAAGCTTTTAAAAGTATGCAAACAGCAAAAAAGGTTGAAATATTTGTTGATATGTTATGTTTCCGCGAGGTAAACAACATGTAGTATTGTGGCATTTTTATACGTTCAGACTTATAAAATGAGGAAGAAGTAAAAAAAAAAAAATGAAAAAAATTATTGTTATTTCGTTGAATAATACATGAAATTTGTTGGGGAAGGTTGTTATTCGAGTATATTTCATCATGGAAATGAATTTCACGTGTTAAGAGTTCATAATAAGAGAGAGGGAGAGCAGAAGACTGAGTGGAAGAGAGGGAGTGAGCTAAACAAGGAATTGATTTTAGCAGTTATTACACTAGTTTGCAATTCGCTTCCATAAATCAATAAGCACGAATCGATTTAACGATGGCAATGTAAAGCTCAGAAAGGTTATTTGTAGTCACACAGCGATCGATCTTCTCTCTCACTCACTCACTCATTCTCGTTATATGTCCCTCTCTTTCTCTATCACTCGATTTCCGACCATAAAGCAATAATGATCAGCGATAAGCCATCGAATAATTATCAGACTCGCGAAAACAAGACGATCTTTTACTGCATTTGGGGCGTAGGTATAGGTAGGATAGGTAGGTATGTATATTGTTTTATTGACTGCAATCCCGAACTTCAGCGATTAGCATTCGAATCATTTTCGAGATCGGTGCAAAGTGGTGTTTGCAATTCAATGGAATGGAGAAAAACAGAGAGAGTGAGAGAAAATAAAATTGTGAGATAGATAGGGAGGTGGAGAGAGAATAGCGGAAATAGGATATATAGGTATATGGGAAATCTGTAAAATGTCCGTTGGGTAAACAAAGGCTGAAAAGTCATAAAAGTGAAATGTTAAGCAAACTCGAGTGGCTACGGGGAAAATATATATCCCGATGAAGATAATAATAGTGTAGCTAGAAAGAGAGAAAGAGCGTTAGCAAACATTAAAAGGTTTCGATTGCTTGCGTAAGGTGTGTAAGTGTGTGTGTGTGTGTGTGTGTGTGTGTGTGTGTGTGTGTGTGTGTGTGTGTGCAATAAAGGCTACATTCGCCGACAATCGAAGTAATAACGTCTCATTCAGTATTCATACGGCGGCCGTGCCATGCCAAGGTTCGGCCTTGGCATAGTAACATAATTTTAGATAGCAAAGCTGCCATCACGCCACGGCGACTGCCACCACGCGGCTCTAGCGTAACGCAAGCTTGAGCTTTGCGAGGCTCAAGGGTCGCAGCAAGCTCTATACACACCCTATATACGTATACTATACTGCACAGTCTGTGTGACGTGTTTCCTTTCTTCTATACGATCGATAATTTAGCCCTGAGCCAAGGAGAGAAAGAGACTTTTACCTCCTATATTATACGGCCTACACGTGAAATCGTTCCCGTCTGACACGTGCACGCACCTTTCTACTACACATCCACCCTTCTTGTTTTTTTCTCTCTCCGCTACCACGCCAACGTGGCGGATATAATCGCTGCGCTGATTTAACTAATTCAATTTTCATTTCCAATATATCCTCCGCAAAATCAATATGTCACCCCTCATCTACATCTCAATCTCTCTCCCCCTCTCTCACCCTCTCTCTCTCTCTCGACTTCCTAAAGTTCGATTGAAAATCCACGGCTTTAAATGGAAATTTGAATAAAAATTTCTGGAAATTCAATTGATCGCGTCCATCCTCTTACTTCCCTCATTCCTGAGCTTGCAGCAGCGATAACTATTCAAATAAATGACAGAAAAAGTCAGTGTAAAGATAATAAACCTTCCTCTACTTTTTTATTATTCCTCTATTCCATTCAGGATATCCTTGTGGAACTAATAAATTATTGGCATTATATAAAAGAACTTGAATCTCTCCCTGAATTATTAATCATCGCACACCAAGTGCACAGGCTGGTAATAGTAGTAATATAGTTAAACTTTTTTAGAAATTGATTTTCTTTTTTTTTTCTTTTTTCTTTTTTCAAGCCTCTTTAGATCCTAGGCGTATCATAATAAAGCTCATAAGACTCTTCTATATACGTGCTACGGGTGATTGCGCGCGCTCATGCTTTATATGAGAACCTCACATTTCTCTCTCTCTCTCTGCACAACCTGAAAATAGATTGGAAGATTCTCTTTTCAGCTGGATTGAACTCCCAATATTTTTATCCTACCTCGCTCTTCATCAACATTTCATAACTTGTAAAATATATCGCGCGCACGCGCAGCTTGTAAACAACGATGTAACATAATATATTTTTCAAAAATTTCATTTTCCAGTTGTATATCATTTGACGTTTTAAATTAATTCAGTCTTTCCTTATTTTTTTTTTTTTGTCCAAATTTTTTATGATTAATAGAGCTCTATTCTTACTTTTATATAATATATATCCGGGTACAACACACATTAAAGGAATTTATTAGTAGAAAGGCCGTATATATAGTATGTACGTAGGTAGTAGAAGGAGGTACTTGAGGCCCCGGGGGTCGTTTCACGTGTCGTACGCGTTTGCACTAAACTTTCTCGAGTAATGTATTCCAGCGACGTACATACATTCTACCGGCGTTTCTTTGAGTACTAGAGGAAGGGAGAGAGAGAGTAAAATATGATTTGGAGGGGTATTTCATAAGTGTGTGTGTGTGTGTGCAGCTTCTCCCGATGTTATACAGCTGCCCCCTACTGTGCATGTCAGTTCTAACTGAAATAGATAAAAGAGGAAAAAAACGGGAGGGAGAAAGAGAAAAAAAGAGGCTGCAATCAATCCCAGATTTTACATCGGGATTTTACATGCAATTGTGAGACAGACCGTTTTTCAATGTGAAATATTTTACACGCTTTTTTTCTGCAAATGCCATTTCAATAGGATCAATTTACTGACTTAACTCATTTCAATGATAAAATTATAAAACGAGGATATTACGAAACGTTTTAAAACATTCCAGAGAATAACTTTATCTACTGTTATTCCACTCTGAGCGTATAAATAGTTGTTGGAAAGTCTCAATAAATATGATTATAAGCGTAATGAAAGTTATTTTCAAAATAATAAAACCTTGTTAGAAAATAAATAAAATAATAAATGTATAGGTATATACGTGAAATGAGTGCAAAAGAGTCAAAGAAATGTGAAATTTTTATTAAACTGAAAATTCTTGGTTTCCTTCATTTCCACCGCAAATTCATTACTTTGAAATGAGTGAAAAGAGGCAGAAAGTAAATAGGGCAAAGTGTTAAAAAAATATTCTTATGAAAGTGGACTGTGCATGACCGCGTAGAGAAAAAGAAAAAGAAAAAAGAAAAAAAAAGACATATTAAGTTTTATTTGTAAGTGAATAGGTATATTTTTTAATTTGTTTAAAAACACACGCTCAATTATTTACTCGTTTAAAATATAATAATCAAAACTTAGTCAACAATTTATTTTTTTTTCTTTCTTTTTCTTTTCGTTATTATTTCGCTTACGTTTATTATAAAGCCACAAGAAAAAGATTAAACAAAACAAAGTTTTTCTTTTTCTTGGCCCCGTCACTTTCTGAAATTGATGTTTATGGATCTGAGAAACAGTTGTAAATTATATAATTGAGCCTTTAAATTGATGATCAATCAAAAGCTTAGTAAGTATGAAAGAGCTTAAAGATAAAAAAAAAAAAAAAAATGCCAATAGAAATGTTTTCGATAAAACTCCAATCCTCGGTCTCTCTTGCATCATATTTCTGATCATGATATATTTGCGTAATATAAATGGATAATTAATACTTTATATATAAATTTACTGCGGTCTCGAAACTTTATTTTTTATCTCGAGAGCTATTTTTGCTCTAAACATTTCTTTGATTTATCGAATAAAGAATGGAAGAATACTATATATGTACATAAATATCGATGGAACATTACACAAAAGCTCGAGAGAGCTCTTGTTCCGAAATTTTGGAGTGTTCTATTGACCTCGATTCGTCACACGCGGAAAACGATTCAGTTTCTCTCTTTTTCAATTTCAACCCAGCCATCGAGGGGAGGGAAGAGGAGAGGAAAAGTAAGCCCGCTGCAAAAGAGCCTCGAATAAATCGACATTTCCATGAGGAAAATGTAGTCCCCCTCTACTTTTTATACATATATGATGGGAAAGGGGGGGCAAGGTAAAGAGGCAGTGCGTCTATCTCGTGCTGCTGCTGCTGTTTGATGTGATATGTGCAATAAAGGTCTGTGAAATCATGAATTGATCTGTATAAGAGTGAGGAAAAATACTATACGGTATAGGTATATATCATATAAGCTTCTGTCCATACAAACGAACCACCACACTAAAGTTCTCCGACGACTATTTTCAATAAAAATGAGGTAAATTAAAGTAGAAGCAAAAAGAAAATTAAAAGAAAAGAAAAATTGGTGTGAGTCGAGGGGTCGCGACTAAGGTAGATAAGCGCAAAAATAGAGCGCAAACGTGAAAACGTCGAGGTAAAATGCTTGAGGCAAATTACCATATTACATTTGTACATACTTTTTTTTCCTCTCGCTCTCTCTCTCTCTCTCTCTCTCTCTCTCTCTCGAAAAAAAGACACTTTGAAAAATTAATAATTTAAAAGACAAGCAAGTCTCTCGCAGCAGCTACTAAAGTTCATTGGATTGTATGTATGTATGCATGTACGTATTTTTTCATCTTTTTTGCACTGGCAATGAAAATCTTATTTGTCGGTTTTCCAAAAGAAGAGACAAATTCAACTGGCTCAAGTGTTACAGCTATAGAGCAGAGAGAAAGAGAGAGGACATAATATCCTATATACACACACAAGTGCATTCATCCATGAAACGTTTTTACGATTAACTAATGCACTTACTAAGAAATCTGCACTTTCGTCAAATTGCACTTGGTAAAAAAAAAGAAGAAAAAGAAAAAAAGAGTGGGGAAACAAAGTTGGCCAGCTGTTAAAGTGCTTAGCGGCTTGGCTAGATGCCAATGTCTCTCTTTTTTTCTTCTCACTCTCTCTCTCTCTCCTCTCAAAGACTTTGTAAACGGCTAAACTTTTCTCACGCCACACACCTTCTCTCTTTTCTTTTTTTTTTTACTTTTCTTTCATCTCACTATTCTTTTTTCTTTTTACTTTTTTTTTATTTGTTAATCAGCCGAGCCAAAATTGCCAAACTCCAGCGACAACAGCTAGTCGAGGCTCTTCATTTTTCAGGAAAATATAATTTATCGTACAGCTACACCTAATTTCCAAGTCCCTGAGCGTATTATACACATAGTCCCTCCCTAAGAGTATCTCATATTTCTACCAACAGCTAATTTCCTCGGTAAGAAAATAAATAGAACTTATTGGAGCTGGCATATCATTTATATGTATACGAACAGAGAGAAAGAGAGGGAGAGAAGGAGTGAGTCAAACGTTCTCTCGAATTCTCCCTTCCCCCCAACCCCCTCCTATTTGGCAGTCGAGCTCGGATGAATAGCCTGGGATGGTACTCATATTCGAACGAGTCTCGAGTGTGGTAGGAGTATAGGGGCAGGAGAGGAGAGAAGCAGGTCGTCGGAGACACTTGGCCCTTATCTGTTCATTCTGGCTTTTGTTGGCTCGATGCTAGGCAGCGATAAGACTTTTAACTGCCGGGTAACCCTCTCTACCCCACCCCCAGCCGTCTCACGGAATTCAGCGAGAGATTAGCCTTTTACGTGCTCACCCTATACACACCCGACTATATCTCCGGAGGAGAAGGGAGAGGGGTGTGGGGGTAGCGAGCGAGAGAGTCAAGGGACAAAGACGGAAGGGGCAAGAAAGGATCGCGAGGGGGAGTATAGTATAGGGATTGCAAGCCGAACACGCGTCAGAGCTTTGCCGGAGCTTGCGGGCGCCACATGCATCAGGGATTGTCCTTATATATACCAGCGTTAGTATAGCAGCAGTAGCAGCATGGGTGGTGGTGGCAGTGGCGGTGCGACCCACACAAACACACTGGACTCTGGTATGACAGTGGCGACGTCTCTTTGGGGTATTGTCGCGCTCAGATACCAGCATATAGACTTTCCGCGCCTCTCGGCTCAGCGTCTAACGTCTCCTCCCCCCCTCTTTTCCTTCCTCTTCCACCATCTTTCCTTTCGAGCTTTATTGCCTTGGAACGGGAGCTGAGAAAGAGAGAAATAGAGAGAAAGAAAGAGGGGGATGACCGGATCCTTTCGTATATAGGCCGCGACGTCGTTGTCGTCGTCGTCGTCGTCGTGGCCGAGCAGGCGCTTTGCCGCTTCAACGCTTCTCTATTTCTCTCTCTTTTTTTCTTTCTTTCTGGGTGAGCGTATATATAAGCGAGCGCGCAAATATTTTTCCAAAGGCAAGACTTTGTTCCTTGTGAAAGTAGAGAAGACGACGGGCTCACGTACACACATATATACACATACATTTACTCACGCCCTGGCTTACACACCACAAAGGAGAGAAGTAAGGCAATTCCTCTTTGCCACGCGCCTCCCTCCTCCCCCCCCCCTGCGCGCATTTCGCAGGCTGACCGTCGACATTCCCGTTTTTTCCCTTATTCACGTGCTGTACACCTCCCTTAGTGTATTCTCTTTTCTTTTGGATTCCCTCCCCCCTCCCCCTCACTCCCCTTGCACCTTCTTCTTTATTTAGTCATTCAATAAATGCTCAACCACTTGCCATCCCCCCTGTGGCGTTTTTATTGATGCTTTATATTATCGTTTACCTGCGATAATTATTTCGTAATAACACGATGTTGTTTTTGTTGTTATTTGGAACATAAACACGATCAAATTGTGTATTATTGATTAATCGCGTACTTTTGTATATTAAAAATAATTTGCTCTATTTTCTGTATAATATATGCGGTTCTGGTATTATTTGAGCATTTATTTTTAAAAGCGTAAATAATTAATTTATGAAATTTTATTTACTCGGAGAATAAAAATAAATTTTTTTTTTATTATAATTAAAATTGTAAAAATTAATTTTTTACAAAAGTATGTTTCATTCGTTTTCAATAAAAAAAAAAGAAATTTATATTTTTTGCGTTAACAGATGTTAAATTTTGCTTTAATAAGTAAGCTGAATGTAAAAGTACTTGACCGCAATAAATTGAAAAAGGTTTTAATCATCTCTATTTTGAATGAATTTTAGTCCATTATTTACCTTAAGTGCTCATAAACTGTGATACAGTTAACAGAAGAAGAAGAAGAAAAAAAATAACTGGTTTCATTAATTTATTTCCTTTTAATTATGTACAAATGAAGTAGATGAGATTTTCCAGAAGTTTTTCTAAATTTCCAGCTTTAAAGTTTCATAGACTAATCGCAAGATAGTCTAGTAGTAGTCCAACTTACCCCCCTCGGAGCTTGAGCTTTATATATATTATATAGATAAAAAAACCGGATTTTTCAAATAATTTGTTTTTTTTTCTTGTTCTCTTTTCAATGATTCTCAAAAAATATATTTTTACATAAAAAATAAAGATGAGCGCGCCCTTTGAAAAATAATGAATGTACTCGCTGTCTTGGAAAAGTGGCCTTAAAAGCCAATCAAGCTTGATGCTTGAGTATATAACAGAGCAGAGTACAGCAGAGCAGAGACGAGTTCGCCTTAAGGACGCCATGAAGTACTTACTTTACTACTATACACAACTCTCATTTTCGCGGTAACATTTATAAACTTTCTAAAACTTTATCACTCTGCTTTTCTCGTTTATAATATATCATATACCTATACATAAAGTTACTTTATTTTTTGACATGCTTGCTGCTGCTGCTGCAGCGCATGTATATACTTATACGTACTTACATATATACATATACATATATAAAATGCCTGTCAGTTATACGCTTCATCTACTTTATTATTAATTGAAAATTTAATCACGGGTTCCTTTCGAGTAAGCATAATAAGATTCCCCCGTTGAATCAATAGTCCGGCTCTCTCTCCCTGTGCTGCTCTACCACCGACGACGTTGCTCTGGCTTGTGAACTACATTTAAATAATTTCATCAGCTACACACAAATACAATTCGGAACGACTCGGAAGTAAAAAAAAAAAGAAAAGAAAAGAAAAGAAAAAGAAGCTATTTCAAATACCTCTGCTTGATAAAAAATTTAAATTTATAAAAATACTACTTTTCCTTTATATAAGTTATTAGTTATATGTATTTATATAAAGTCGATAAACTTGTTAGCAACTATTGTTCAAATCCGATGAAAATTTATTGTTTAAAAATTGATTTTAATAGGTGGTAGTAAAAATGAAAAGAAGTGAAAAGTCAAAAGGAAAATAAAAAAATTACAAATGAGAACATACATTTATTTTGGGTTAACGAGGCAAAAGAAATAAAGAGCTTCAACTAGCGCGCGTCAGAGAAGTAAAAAAAAACGAGAGAGTGAGGTTTTCTCACTTACTCGATAAAAAGATTTTTCTCATCTCAAGTAAAAAAAAAGTAGGAGGTATAGGAAAGAGAGGGAGAAACTGCTGCTCTTGTTGTTGTTGTTGATGCACGAAAGGGTAAGATGACGATGATGAGAGGAAAACAACATTAGCGAAAACGAGTATTGTAAAGTAGGATAAATCCTGTTGGCTAAAGCTACGATTGAAGACATATAGTAGTAGTAGCAGTAGTAGAAATTCTCTGTCTCTCTGCAGGAGGTGATGGCCAGATGCCAGAAACAGGCCGAAAGCTCATTAAAGCCCGCGGAGAGTCGCGCAAGCCGAAACTGAGTGAGTGAGTGAGTGAGAGACATGCGCAGGCGCGCTCGAGGAGAAGCAGAGTCCGTTCTCGGCAAAGAGCAAGTGAGAGATAGCGTGAGAGAGAGAGAGAGAATGAGGGTCGTGTGGCTCTGCTCGTCGGCCACTAACCTTTTACAGTATAGCAAACTCTCTTTCTTTCTCACTCTTACCATGTATAGCAGACACCTAGGCAAGCAAGGAGGCTCTTACTGCGACTCGCTGGCTAAGCCCTACCCTTCGATTCTACCTGGGGAACTTTGGCTTTTTTTTAAGCTTCAGTGCGCGCTAGCTAGCTACCAGCTGAATTAGATGGCTTAATTTTTTTTCCTCCTCCTCCTACTCATCGTCAGCCCATCCTTTTTAAAGCTCTCAAAGTTAGGCCGATTTCAGCCTGACAACAAGCGGTATAAAGAAGCAAAAAATAAAAGAGTTAAAAAAAAAAAAATAATAAAAGGGGGTAAAAAAGATTCGATGTTTTTAGCCTGTTTTTGCTTTCATAGCGTTTTGAAGCTGCTTTCTATCGCGCCTGAAAAGAGCTGCTGCTGCTGCTACTCTTGCCAAAGTTGGGCCGTTTCAAAAGCTTTGCTCACACGGGACGCGCATACACATACACACGCGCTTAACTTTGCTGAAATAAAAAAAAAAGGAGGGAGAGGGTAAAAATGTCGAACAACACGTAATGCAGGATGGATAGATAGATAGACAGATAAAAAGAGAAGCATGAACACTGATCGAATGGTAAGTAGAAGTGTATTGAAGGAATTGATCGGTAAGATGCCGATATATGTAGACTCGTCGATTCATAGGCTTTCTTCTTTTGCTGGCCAAGCTCTGGAAAGTAAGGAGGAATAAAAATGGGAGGCAGTGAAGAAAAGAAATGGTTAATAAAAAATGTTATTCCAAGCAGAGCAAAAGAGAGTAGTGAGAATGGCAGTTAGCAATAAACATGGACTGTATATTTGCTTGACCAACTTTTCGACGACGCAGTTCGACCATTCAGATCTACATATCTCTTTTTCTTATAACACTTCTTATTTTTGCGCTGGCGAAGATAAAAGATTTATCTCGGCGAAAGAAAGACAGAAAGAAAGAAAAAAAGAAAGAAAGAGAGAAAGATAATAAAGTTATATACTTCTTATATGTGTATCCAAGCGAACATCAGCTTTCACTTTGAAAAATTACATAATGCATAATAATTGCGCGCGGTTGTGGTCTGTGTCTCTCATATCATCCATTTGCCCTTTATCCCCTTATATATACCACACTTGTCGATTTCACTTACCGAAGAAATAAAATTTACTTCGATAGTCTCGATCCCTCTGCGCTACTCTGTGTATACCTTGTGCTTCTATTGCTGCTGCTATACTGTTACGTATAAACAGATCAATTTTTATGAAGTAAAAGCTAAAAAAAAAAGGAGTAATGGAGGTGGGGAAGATAAGAAATATTTATAAATATGTGATGTATTTATATATTCGAGAGATTTAGTCTCTCTCTCTCTTTTTTTTTCTTTTTTACCTTTAGCTCAATATCTTCCACTCCTTTTGACTCGTCATCATTCATTCCGTGTCCCGCATACAATAATAAACGACGAAAGCTGATTTCAAATTTAAATTAATAAAACCGACGTCTAATGAGATTCGTTGAAAAAGCAGAAAGAAAGAGAGAGGGAGAGAAGAGAGAGAGAAGAGAGGAAGAGAAGGTTATTTATTTATTTTTTTTTTTTCGAGTCATTTTAGCAAATGAATAAATTTGATAAGCCATAACCATTATAAACTTTGTGCAATTTGTTTAGTATAATTTAATTTTCAAGTAGCAGAGCTTTTGCCTTAAGGCATAGCCGATCATTTAAAAGATAGAAAAGCTAAGTGTATATATAGGAATGAAGAAAGAAAGAAAAGGGGATTTAGCTTCCAAAGTGAAAATAATGGTTTGGTAGAGGGAATGGAAAACAAGTGCTTTGAGAGAAAAAATAAGAGAGAGAGAGACTTGAAAATCACACGCGCCACCCTACCCCCCCCCTCCTTCTTCCTTCACACAGTCTTTGTAATCGATATTGTAGCTCGTGCCGAAAGTGAGTTCTTCTCTAAGGCCTTCCTTTCAATTGTGCGACGATTCTGATACATCAAGTTCCTTTTGCTTTTCTTTCTTTATTTTATTTTCTTTTTTTGATCATTCTTTTTTTTTGTCGATCCATGCCACTTCCTCTCTAACTCAAGTGCTCTCTCACATCACACAGCTCAATTTCTTTTTTTATTTTTTGCAAATAACACGCGTTTGTTATTTTATGTTTGCGAATAAGATCAGAATATAGGTATACATGTATATGGGTCGATTTTTTGGTATCAAATGTTTTTGAACGAGAGATTAAGCGATTACAATGATATATTATAACATAAAAATAAAAGAAGAAGAAGAAGAAGAAGAAAAAGAAAAGTGTTTTATTTCATTTGAAGTATAAATTTATACACATAGACTGGCATTTTTTTCTAAACATGTCCTTGCAAGGTATGTACAAAAGAAAAAACAAGCGAGATGGTATAGCCGTTTGAAAATTTAGCAAAATTATTAAATGCTAAAATTGTGATTCTGCTGATTAAATGAGTTTGGTTGACAAGAGAGTGTGTGAGAGAGATGAAGGTAGGGGGGGGGGGGAGTGGAGAGAAGATCGTAGGCGTTCCTTTTTAAATAATTTGCTGATTTAAAAATAATTTGAGGTTATCAAGTCAAGGCTAGCTCCCCGGAGAGTAAAAGAGAGTGAGGTTTTAAGCGCACACGCACGCATGGCTGGTCTGGTGAGATGTGGAAAGAGAGAGAGAATGAGAGAGGGAGAGTATGACAGTGCGAGGTCGGCTCGAGACGGGAAAGTCGCGCGAGACAAGAGTCACGCAGAGTGAGAGAGAGTAGGAGGTAGCTTTTCAAGAATTTATATACAGAGAGGAAGAGATGGAAGGGTGGTGGATGAAGTGAGCGAAAGAGGGTAGATTCTGGGGCAGTAAGCACAGAGAGAAAGAGAGGAAGAGAGTCAGTCGTTTAATGAAGGGATGAAGGTGTTGTAGAGGTAGTAGGAGAGGTGAGGAGGGTAGTGATGAAGGAGGAAAAAAAATGCTGAAGTCTCTACCTATATACCTACCGCTCGGTTGGATAAATAAGGGAGCAAAAACCAAACAGGAACACAGCGAGTTAAGTACATATAAATATAACAGCTGCCGGGTGGCGGGCGTCGAGCTGTAGAAGTTAAGGGCTGGAGGATGGAAAGACTCTTGAGAGAAAAAGAGAGCTCTGGGGGTAGTGGGCTTGAGAGAGATGACGACGACGACGACGACGACGACGGAGGTCGACCGACTTCGAACTGAGATAGCTTTAACCCAACTGCTGGTATACGATAAAGACACAGTACTACTAAATATATACATGTATATAGCGCGATAGATGGTTGACACGCTTGGAAAAGGGGGAAGAAAAAAGTTGTCGTTTTGTGTGTGTGTGTGGGTGCTTCTTTTCGTATAATATATAGCTATATGTGAATGTATAACCGTTGATAAAATTTGCCAATTTCTTAGAAGTGGATGATATAATATAAGACGATACTCTTGGAAAAGTGTGTGTATATAGAGTGAGTGAGATAGATTGAAGCTGAGAGAGTGGGAGGGGAGGGGGGGAGGGATAAGAGTTGGGCTAAAATAAGGATGAAAGGAGGAGGAGGAGACTGTGGAGACACGTGCAAAAAAGGCAAAGAGGCAAAGGTAGGTGTATACAGGTGAAGATGGTACACACTTATAGACACATACACACACAGGAAAGAGTAGAGTACACGTGGCAGCAAAAGCACATATTCTATATACTACTCCTGTGTATATCTCTTTCCTCGCAAGAGAGCAAAAGCCAGAGAGTACGCGTGTGAATGTATGTACGTGTGTGTATATGTCTTGAGATCGAGATCCCTTGAGAAAGCGATCTGTCACGATTCCGAGAGGGAAAGTCCCTTAGCGCGTGTAAAGTCTGCTGCTGCTACTGCTATACTACGCTATATACAAGCTATATACACACTGCAACACCAGCAGCATGTAGTATTATAGTTTCAGATGCAAGAGTAAACTCTGCCTAGTATATGTATGTATGTACGTATATATCCTACGAGTGCGATGCTTCTTCTGTATACTGCTATTCCTGCTTTTTAAGAATAGATACGTAGTGTATATAGTATATATAGGTACATCTGTTAAAATGTACCTGGCAAATGTCTTCGATGTATTATTCCAGCTTTTTCTACCTCTCACTTATACTCTCCATAAATATAACTTTCTATATTCAATCTTTTTCGATATGAGTACCTACCTATGTGTCCAGTAGGAATTGCTTCTTTTTTTTTATATATATTTATATATAGATAGATATTTTCTGAAAAAGTATTTATATATATATAAGGTGATAATAATTTATGTACTAATTTTCGTGTGTCGCTTTTTTTCTTTCTCTCGGATCTATTATCGCCCACACTTTATTATGATGCATACCTTCCGCAGTTAGACGGTGGTATAAGTGTATCAGGAAAAATGATATAGATCCCTGGCGAACAAAAAAAAAAAAAACAAAAAGAACACAGCCAAGGGTAAAACTCATCCCCTTTCGCGCTTAAACGTATACATATATGTGTGTATGTGAGAGCTCGCGAGAAAAACTCATTTCTCGTCTTCTATTTGTAAACAACTTTTTTACTCGAGGCTAATAGGGTCAGCAATTCGTACATATGTGTGTGTGTGTGTGTGTGTGTGTGTATGTTACGTATGTACGTGAACGTGTGTATTATTGAGATTATTTTTCACTCCTTTTTTTTGTTTTTGCCTTTTATTCATCGATCGAATATCAAATTAAATAAATCAACAATAAATGAAAGATATTTTTGTTTTTTTTTTTATTTTGTTTTTGGTGATTATAAAATAACTTTGAATTTGTATTGTAAGTAAATATTATGTGTAAATATTAACTGACGTGAGGTGTCCTTTTACGATTAATTAACGTCCATTATATAGGTACATATACGCAGTTTCTAAGTGAAAATTTTAGTTATCGAAATAGAGGGAGAGAGAGAGAGAGAAAGAAAGAGAAAGCTCGTTGTCAATAATCGATAATCAATAATCACGTGTATGTATAGTATACACATATAAGTTGTGAAGGTGCCAGGTGTTTAAAATATTTGTTGAAAAAAAAGGAAGAAATTTTTAAATACTTTCGGAATTTAAAGCATATAGGTAGCTTTATAGAGGTAGGGTAACACGTATGTATAGTAGCCTACATTTTATAATATGATGAATTTTAACGACGCCACTACGTTAATTAGCAATGCAAACTCGAAAGTATTTGGTCATCGCAAATATAATGATCATAAGCCGATATACAGACAGGATTACGAATAATTATTATTATTATTATTATCAGAGATTTAATAATTGATATAGCCGGTAGTAACTGATTGTGTGCCGGGGAGAAGGAGGGTGGGGGGGGGGAGGAACGCGTTGGAATATTAACGTGTTCAGTCAACGAATATAACATTTTGGTGAAAGTGATGATGATGATGATGCTGCTGCTGCTACTGATACTGACGATCATGATCATGATGATGATGATGGGAAAGGGTAATCGTTTAAACATTAACAGTTACCAAGCAAAGTTACCAGATATACCTTTACCAGCAATATTATAGACCGTGTGGTTACAGTACATGAACGAAGTATTTGCCACAAATGAAAAAAAAAAAAAAAAAAGAAACCAAAGCAAGAAAACATTAGGGATTAAAAAAAAAAAAAAAGAAAAAAAAAAAAAAAAAAAAAAAAAAAAAAAAAAAAAAACGAAACCAAAGCAAGAATACATTAGTGCTTAAAAAAAAAAAAAAGGTAAAAATAAGCGTTCGAGGATTTGGAATGTAGGATGTATGCTATACAATAAGAGATGAGAGAAGGTAAAAGTCGCAACTCTTTCTCTGATTCTCTCGCTCATTCGCGTATGCTAGTAGTATATATACATGCGGTGAGCGCAGCTGGTGAAGCCTACTGCTGCTACCACTACTACCACCGGTTAGCTCTAGCCTATTGTTCCTCATCGAACAATGCTGTCATTGTGGCCCCGATGTGATTAAACCTCGAATAAATTTTCTATCGGTCTCTCTTCCCTCCCTCCTCCAGCCTGCGGTGTAGCTTTCCTATCCCTACACTTTCTCTTCTCTCTCTCTCTCTCTCTCTCTCTCTCTCTCTCTCTCTCTCTCTCTCTCTCTCTCTCTCTCTCTTTTGCGGCATCACCGCGTACTGTGGCAAGCAAGACCGACTGTTACTACTACTACTCTTCGGAAGCTATGGGCTTGAAAATCGAGCCTGGGAAAGAGAGAGAGAGAGAAAGAGAGAAAGAGCTTAGCCCGAAAAGCCTAGAAGAGAGTGTAGAGTAGAGCAGAGGCAGGCAGGAGGAGGCTTGCTGCAGGCTTTATCGCGATTTTCTCTCCACTATGATTTGCGAGCGAAAATTTCATATTACGCCATCTCCATCCTCTATCATCATCTACCCCCTTCATACCCCTCCCCATTTTGCCATCGGCATATCTCCGGCCTCACTAGTCGCGCAAATGCGTCTCTCTCTGCGGCTGCGAGAGGAGCATTGGAAAATGTTGGGAGCCTGGCTAAAAGAGATCTCTTCTCTTTTTCCAAAGCTTTACGTGTGTGTGTATATATGTATTCTACAGATCTATATACGCGCGTTATCAGTTCGAGCGAATAAACTCTAGCCCCCCCTTTTACCCCCTACCACCTACTTCTTCTTCTTCTTCTATCCCAAGCGAGCAATGCCGAAGAGAATAGATTCGCTGAAATTGCAGATGGCGAGAGAGAGAGGAAGAGACTGTCTTTGTAAGCTGTTACTATACCCGCGAGAGAAACTGAAAGCTCCAATATCCTTTTCCCCAAACTATTACATACCTATATAATACACAAACCCACACAGAGAGATACCCTTGTACAGTAGCTTTGCTGCCATCCACTTGGAATCATCATTACACCAACCTACAAATTCAATAACTTTATTCAACACGATTTTCATTATCTGTCACTGTCGATAAAAAACAAAGGAAAAAAAAACAAAAGGAATACGTTTGTAAGAAATGCAATTAATTTGATAACTTGTTATCGTTTTATACTCTCGTTCAACGCTTTCTGTAGCTACAATTTCATATGCCAAAAAATCGGCATGTGGTAGGTAGTATAACGTATTAAATTAAAACGCACCGCTCCACCATACACACATATATAGATAGATATATTTTATATCGATTGTTCTTTTTATTTTCTCTTCATCGTTTCGATTCTATCTTTTCTATCAGTCTCTCTTTTTTTCGTTTTGCAAATATACCAAGCTTTCGCGTACGTATATGGAAAAAAAAACGTTATCGGCACAACTCGCACTTCGTATATATACTGTACGTACCCGTTTCTCGTTGATGGTTTTCTATATTAAGTCAGGGCAAAATTAAAGCAGAGAATTGTGTATGTATGTGTGGGTGAGTGGGTGTGTGTGTATGCGTACACACCTACAAAAGTAATATACACATATAATATGCGCAAGTGAAGAAAATTAATTGATTTTTATCGTTCTCGGAATAGCAATGGACTTGGAGAGAAATAATTTTCTCTCGAATTTATGCATGTCGTTGTTGAGGGGGGTGGGGGGAAGAAGTGGAGAGGAGAAAGATAGGTATAGAGCAAGAGAGGGAGAATATTGTCGAGTAGTAAAGCTATAGGATGAGATGGGATTGCTGGGGAGGAATGGTAGGGTGAGTGGTACGGGGTGCCGTTAGGAGAGACGCAACTTTATTCGGCGAACGGGAATGAACCAAGAAGCAGATGGAGAGTGAGGAGGAAGAGAAGAAGAAGAAGAGAGTGAGGTGAAGAGTTATATTACGGGCTGCATCTATCGCGTCGCTTACACGAAGTAGTAGTAGTAGTAGTATTAGGAGCCGGCAAGCAGTGCAGCAGCAGCAGCAGCAGCAGAGCTTTGGCACTTTAACCAGTTCCCATCCTTCCCCTCTACCTACCTACCTACCTCACTACTTCTGGCTCAATACCATTACTGGCTTTCTGGGCAATCTAGTAGTACAGAATGAGGAACGAGAGAAAGAGAGAATTTAGTATATAGGAGAAGGAGTAAGAGGATGAGAATGAGAGAAGACCGTCACCTATATACTCTATACACTCGTATCCCCCCAGCTAACTTGCGAGCTTTTGGACCGGTCGAATTCAGGAAGCAGGAGACAGAGACGACGACGACGACTCGTTGAAGAATGAGCCAGATGAAGTAGATGAGTGTAAGAAAGGAGGGAGGGAGGGAGGTAGGAAAAGTCAGTTAGCAGGCGGAGATAAATCGAGCGTGGGGCTTGGAGTCGTAAACGAATGATGTGTACGAAGGATGAGAGAGAGAGAGAGAGAGAGAGAGAGAGAGAGAGCGAGAGAGAATGAGAAAGCGAAGATTGCTGGAACGAGGAGGGCTGGGCTTTTGGTGAACTGCCACAGCAATTTTCCCCCCTCCCCTCCCCTATACCCTATATAAGAGAATGAGAAAACTAGTGTGAGAGTGGAGCGAAAAACAGTAAAAGGAAAGAAAAAAAAATAAAAGAAGAAAAGCGATATATTCGGCGTTGATGAAGCGGAAGAGAGTAGCTTGCGCTTTACGTAGTTAGGAAAGGAGGAGGAGGAGAAAATCAAGGCCAGAGGAGTGTATGAGCTTGAGTATAGTGTGTGCAGTAGAGGGCTACTGGTGTGAAACTTTACGGTGTTTATATGGGTGAAGAAGGTATAATATAGTTGTGAGTGTGTGTGTGTGTGTGTATACCTGAAGACAGACCTTGGCTAGATACACTTTTTTAGATACAATTCTATAAACATATATCTATAGATACCGGCTTATTTTCGTCTTTGTTTTCAGAATAACGATTGGAATTTCGCTCGAGAAAGCTCTCCTCTGCAAGCTCGACTGCCAAACTGCCCTTAATTCAAAGAGTAATTAACCAGCTGTCTTTCCTACGCGACCTACAATACCTAAATCTGTCGTCGCTTATATATCTATAGGTACCTATATATGTAATGACAATTTTTTGTACTCTTGAAAATTTCCTTCTCTCGATCGTTCACCTGCTCTTTATATCTATCATCAATCTATATCTATAGGCTTCAATTCCAGAGTACCACCGCATTACTTGATATATACCTATATATACCATACTACTCTCTTTATTTCTATTTTTCTTTTATTTTTCTTTTTCTTTCCCTCCCGCTCTCCTTTTCTTTCCCTCTCGAGTATCGAGTGACAAAACAAAATAGCTTCGTATCAAAGAATAAAAATGACGATATAAAAACAAAAAGAAAAAGGTGGTTTGGGTATATTGAAGGTGTTCAAGCCTCCTCGATGTTCCCTCTCTCTCCCTCAAGCAGCTCTATAGTAGTCAGAGTGAGAGGGAAAAGCATCGTCAAAAGCAAAGCACAATAGCAATGGTTGCTCTCTCTCTCTCTATCGCTCTCGCTCTCGTGCCTTAACTTAATCATTCGACGAGTTTGAATATTCAAATGAAGGACTCAAGTGAGAGAGAGAGAGAGAGAGAGAGAGAGGAGAGAAGAGTAAGAGGAAACGAGAGATGTTGCATAGACTTGTGGTGTAGTATGTATGTATGTGTACTGGATTTGTTGTATTACAATATAATATATATACATGTGCGTAGACAAAGCTTGCTAATTCAGGTTGAGTGCGATGACTTTTGTGTGTATGTGTATGTTATATGTGTTTATGTGTTTGAGCGCACATAAACGTACATGCACACAATACATATATCTATATATGTATATATATCTAACTTGTCGTATTATGCGTGATTCTCTCTCTGTCTCTCCCGGTTCTCGTCTATGCATTAATCTACGCAATGCAATTTTGACGATGAACTATACTAGCGCGAATCGGACTAATGAGAACTGCACGTTCAGTGTGTTGGAGAGAGAGAGAGAGAGAGAGAGAGAGAGAGAGAGAGAGAGAGAGAGAGAGAGAGCTTGCAAATGATGGGGGAAGAGGAGAGAAATAGATTGGGGAAGCATATAGAGTCCTCGTGTGCAAGCGCATGTACGTATATATAAGCCACAATCGGTATATGGTAATAGGCAGGCTGTTTTACGATAGACTCTAGTTTATAGAGCTTATATTGGGTAGTAGAGGAATATTTGGCTTAGCTTTAGTTGCTGCTGCTATAGTGAGTATTGAGAGAGAGAGAGAGAGAAAGGGAGTCAGTGTGTGAAAGGGGGTAGGGGGGAGGAATAGGCAAGAGCTTTGGCTTAGCGCGCACGCGGTGATGATTTAAAATTACACGAGCTTTGCTCTTCTTCAATTATAAACCGGTCACGTATTCGCGTAGTCGCATAAATAGCACCCGGTGGCATATACCTACCTACATACATACGCGCACGCACACGCATACGCACTCATATCCCATTCCCACAGATTGTACTCGCGTACATCTATTCTAATGTCAACGTGTACGTGCTTGCAAGCTCGCTAGCTCGCTCGCTCGGTAGCGTGCGTGGATCCGCTCGGCATACGTGTGATTATAAAACTTGAATTTGAAATGTCACAAGCATATCAAACTACCCACCTTCGACAGCAGCAGCATTAAAAGTAGTAGTAGTAGTAGTAGAGCGTATATAGTAGTAGCAGGGGGGGCTGGGATATATCCAATTACACTCTTCCCAAATAATTTCCTGCCACCTCGTTATCGCTCCACCTTCCTCCTTCTCATTCTATATACTCTTCCTTCTTAACTTTGACTTTCGTCCCTCTTCCTCTGCCAGCAGGTCTCCTTATCGTCTCGTCGATCCTTTACAGCAGTAGCAGCCAAAAGGGGGGGATTCTCATGAAAATACCTCACATTTATTTTCCTCTCTTTCTCTTCTTTTCTTTCTCTCCCCTCTTCACTCACTGGCGTTGTGCTTTGACACAGAGAATCGCTGCAAGCCCTTTTGGCTGGAATCACAATACGACGGCCGCAGGCCAAAAATTTCTTTTCTTATACTACACTACACAGCTCAGAATATAAAAATGCAGGCTGCTGAATTTTCAATCACATTAAGCCGCATGGCTATTGATTAGGTGGTGGTTTATATGGATAGCCCAAAGACGAGGGATACTGCTGCTGTAATAACGTTATCCGGCCCGCAGCACCAACAGCCGGCAGCAGAGTCAATAGCACTGGAGGCAATAGTATAGCAGCCCGCAGGCCTCTGCTGAATTAAACAAGGCCGAGTAAGGTCGGCAACCGGCGGCCAGTGTATAACCGAGCAGCAGACCTTGCTCCCGCCGTGCAGAGCAGCCACGGTGGCGGTGGTCTCCTCATTATATTCGCGGGCAGGGGACACACACACACACGACTACCACCTATATATACTATTTGCAGATGAGAGCGAAAGAGCTGCTGGACGAGGAACGAAGGAGGCACACACGCGGCAGTATGTAGCGGTAGCGGCAGGCTGCAGAGTCACGCGTTTCAGGAGCGAGATCCACGCCAGCAGCAGCAGCAGCACCGCATGTGCCCACCACCACCACCACCACCCTCTATATCCTTTCACACCCCCATTTCTGCTCCCTCTCCTCCTTCAACATCACCATCACCACCACCAAGCAGCAGCTTCTCCTCTTCCTCCTTTCAAACGCCTACATACTCCACGTCGCGACGCGCTGTTAACTAGCTAAAGAGAGTAGACTGTGTGTGCCACTGGCAGCGGCGTTCGTCCGCGAGGTGCGAGAGCCACGTGCAGCGGTCAACAGCAGCAGCAGCGGCAGCGGCGACAGTAGTATGCACTGGGACAGATATATCTGTCTCTCTTTATCTCTTGTTTGTGTATACGTAGCTTTATGTATGTACGTGTAGGGTAGTCGCCGGGTGACCACTCCTTGCGGCAAATCTTTCTCTCCCTCTCTCTCTTTTACGGCCGCAAGCTCAATCTTCCTTTCCTTCTTATCTCTCTTTTTCTTTTTTCTTTTCTCTTCTTGTCCGTTTTTCTCCCCTTGCAAGAGATTCTTTAGAAGAGGCGAAGAAAACGAGAAGAAGGAGGAGAGCAGCAGCAGCAGCAGCAGCAGTAATAATAGCCGGGCACTTGTGTCTATACGGCCAAACAGAAAGAGGGTGTGAGAGAAAGAGTGGATGAAAAAGAGAGAGAGAGAGAAAAACGTGAGATAAAGAGAGGGATAGCGGAAGCACGGGGGGTGTACAGAAAAAGAGAGAATATTATCAAGCGACGGTGGTGGCGTCAACGCTAGCACTGACTCGCTGCTACGCTATAGCCTGCCGCTCTAGCTCGCCGAGAGGGAGAAAGAGAGAGAGAGAGAGAGCTTGCGCCGCCGCTAGCAAGCTCGCTGCGCTGGCTGCGGCGCGAATGAGGCTTTGGTCCTGCGCAGCAGAGTCGTGTGCTCGTACTCGTCGTCGGGCTGCTACTGCTGCCCCGATCCTATCCACCAGCACGTACACTCGCTCACTCACTCACTCTATCTCCTTCTCTTTCCGCCCTCTGCTCGCGTATACGCGTAGTCCTCTCCCACCCCGCCTACCTCTCCTCCAGCATACACTTCAACCCGAGCCACTGAGCTAACCTCCCCATCACGTATACATATATACAGAGCCGAAAGAGCGCTAGCCGGCAGTACACCTTCCCCCCCCCCCCAAGCCTGCTCTATAGCTCTATATGTATATATATATATCTATATATAGTACTATGCGCTATGCCATGCCATGCCGTGCCATGCTATGCTATGCTGTGCTGTGCGCGATGACGCCCGGAAAACTCCAAATGAGCAGATTCCTCTGTTTGTGTCTGCGTGCTCACCTCCCCCTCCTCCTCTTTGCGCCTGCGCGCTTTTCAACCCCCCCATACCAGCAGTACCATACCCTTACATATAGCTACTCCCTACTTCTTTCCACGTGTCTGTCTGTGTGAGTGTTTGTTTGTTACGTGTGTGTGTGTGTGTGTGTGTGTGCAAACGCGATCAAGCAAGAGAGAAAGAGAATATAAGTGAAAAAGAGAAAAAGGAAGATTTTGTATGTGACCCACTCACTCTCTCACTCTCTCTCTCATTTTAGCCCTCTTCCTTCTTAAACTTGCATCCAGTACGACTTGCTCTATATCACGCTCCTCCACCTCCGAAGCGTAAGGGGATCTTGCCCGGCATGGATAGACTTGTGTATATGTGTATAGGATATAGGGTAGAGCTTCAGGGAGAGCTGGACGTTTAACGTCTGACAAGAGATTGACCTTTTCCACTTAAACCTTCCTCGAATTCAGTCCCGGTATTTCAAATTATCTCTTCCTCTCTCTCTCTCTCTCGTTGCAGCGTATAATTCGGGGGGGAAAAGCTATATAATGGGACACGAGGATAAAATTCAACTCAAAGAAGCTTGTCTCACGTTTTCTTTACGTTATATTATTACTACGAGTGCTACAATACGAATACGACTACTACTAATACTACTAGATAGTAAAAGTCGCGAATTTAATACGAATATACTTTACAAACTGCTGTGTGTTGTTATAGGTAGCAGAGCTTTATACCTACTACCAATGTATAAAGAGCTATAGCTTATATAATAGGATACCTGCTTATATAACAAAAAAAAGAGACGGGGGTACATCTTTATGTATACATGTGCATCGGTAATATTTTTCAGCGACTCTTGAACTTGCGCGTAGGCAGATACGGTATGGTAGGTATATCCCAGGTAGCAGATATAGCTGTGAGCTTGGAAGCTCAAGGAGGCGAAAGATATACATACATACATGCATGCATACGATACATACCTTATATTACCCACACTACCTATACCTACCTACCTACCTACCTACCATACCTATATCCTGCAGTTCCAGCCTTTTCCGATATATAGTATATTATATACGTGTATGTGTGTGTGTGTATACGCAACTCGCGCGCAGCTCGTATATCAAAGATGCTTGCGCGGAAGCTCAACGAGCCGGGAGAGCGCGTTCGAATAAGTATGTGTATGTGTGTGTAGATGTGTATGTGTGTACTGCTATTGCTATACTACTATTGCACACCGCACACGTAATGTGCGAACGTGAAAGAGAGAGAGAGAGAGAGAGAGAGAGAGAGAGAGAGATGAAAGATTTTCTCGAGGGCTAAGAGGAGATCCGACTACTCGAAGTTCTCGCGAGTCAGCTTCGTCGTGCAGTGGGAGTCTACTATACCTACCACTACTATCCAAGACGTGAGAGTCTAAAATGTCGCAGTGCTGAGACGAGGTTAGCGTGAGTCTGCAGAGCTATATCATCCCTCGCTTTCCCATCCCCCATTTCATCTTCTCTCTCTCTCTATATATACCTACCCATTACATACCCGCACTGGCTTTGCTTTACCCGGCCGAAACGATTTCCTAACTTGAAATTCTATCTCTCTCTTACTCCTCCCCCCTAACTCTACCATCACTCCCAAACCCATCAAAACAACCATGCTCGTTCGTTTGTAAACCTGTTCCAGAGAGAAAGCGGTAACGTGTAGGCAGACTCAGAGAAAGGAACTGGAAAATTCATGAATTTAATGATAAGAGAGAAGAGAAGAGAAGAGCAGAGCAGAACTGCAGAGTATAGAGTACCATCTCAAATACCGAATATTGCATCCCATTCATTTTTCCATAACTTAATTGTGATTTACGGCTCCCACCCTCACTTTCTTTCCCACTCTTGCTTTTTTCATACCCTCTCGCGCTCTCTTGACTGTATGAAAAAAAAACCCCTCACCTACAAACTGATCAAGACTAATGCGACCCTAATATTTCAAACGTTTTGCAAAAGGACATTTAAAAATTTCTTTTTTTTTTTATCAGCTGATAGGAAAAGATGGATGAAAAAAAGAGAGAGAGAGAGAAGAGAAAGAAGGGGGTATAGCTTGTTTGAATGCATGTTTTCCGAAAGTATAAATACAAGCTACACATGCATACATACATGCATACGTTACTCGCGTGTTATTTATTGTCAGGTGGCACAGAAAGAGAGAGAGAGTCACGTGGTGTACATGTATGTTTGATATATTTATGTTTTGATTTATGCTCATCCACAGACCGCAAAACTCCCGATTAACTATATTGGAAATAACGATTTTTAATATGTCGAGCGAAAGCTATTAGTTATTATATACGTACCTATATATAATTTCGTATATGAAATCGCGTATAATATGAGATCACTAATTTTTTTTAAATTCTACTCCGTATTTGAAGGTACCTATACCTATCTCTCTGGTATATATAGCTGGGTTAACTACTTTTTTTTCCTCTCTTCTGCTTCTTCTTTTTTTTTATCGAGCTACTTACAGCAGAAGCAGCAGCAGCAGCTGCATTTGTAGGGCAAAAATATATAGGGGTATATGTACGGGAATTAGGTGAGTTCTCTCTTACTCTCTTACACACAAGTCGAGTGGTAATGCACGCAAAACCAACATTAAGCCGCTCCAGAGAGAAGCGCTTATTGCGAGCAAAAGAGAGAGAGAGAGAGAAAGATGAAGAAAGATCTATAGAATGATTAATTAGCGAGAAGCGAAGTCAGGAGGTGTATATATATACACGCACACCGAGTACAAAGAGTGAAGAGGGTAAGAGAGGGTGAGGGAGTTGGGAGCTTGTAGAGAGCAATCGAGACTTTACGAGGTAATGACAATCTCATCGAGCCGCCAGCCAGCCAGTCAGCCAACGGCCAAGGTAACGAGGGCTAATGCACTATACCCCCCCCCCCCACCCCACCTTTATACCTTTTCATCTCTTGCTTCTCGGTTCGGCGATGGTCCGCTGCAGCTTTGTACATCGGCTCGTGCTCACCGATACAGTGTCTGCACCACCAACTGTGCTTCGAGCAATGAACCGAAGCAAAAAGGCTGGTAGGGCTATGATCAACGACGTCGATGACAAAGGGACCCTACTATTATGCTGAAGAAAAGGTAAAAAAAAAGGGAGAATGAGAGAGAGAGAGAAGAAATCAAGGATAAATTAGCTGATATCCGATATGTATATGTATATATAGAGCGATGTACATAATACCGACGACACTTTTAAATGGGAAACTCAAAGTTCAAGCGCTGTACTTTAGTGCTGCTTGCAAGATACTTCTCTATCCTCCTTACTCTGTCACTCTCTCGCTCTATATAGCTATCTGCCTTCGGGCGTATTACTGAGGACTAGTTAAACTTTTGAGAAGCTACAAACGACGACGAAGACGAAGACGACATCGACAACGTTTGAGATGTATAGAAGGATGAAAAGGGGTAGAAAAGAAAGAAGAAGAAAAAAGAAAGGTTTCTGTCGCCGACGTAGTTATCGGTCTGTTGTAACGAGATAAAATAAAAAATACAGGTATATAATTATTGGCTGAACGACGTATTATCCATTTAATCTTAATAACACCTCGAATATGGTTTTGTCGAAAGTTATGTATTATACAAAGGATGTACTTTTATACGTCGATGAGGGCCATAATACGTGTTCTATACATGTTATATGTTGAGAGTAAATGGCCCCGGATAGGTGTACTTTGCTTTACTCGGTGATATATAAACACACACGTACAGACACACACACACACACACACACACACACATGGATACCCCAGACAAACCGAAGGGAGATTAAGTGCCAGAAACAGTAGCAGCAACAGCAGCCTATACTGTTTCTCTGATGCTGGCCGTTTCTCTTCTGTGCGCAACAACGAAATACGTATACAAAGGTACACGCACACGCACTGCCCTTAGGCACTTACTACGCGCAAAATACTAGCTACACTCATTGCCATCCCCTTCTCTCCCCTGTTACTCTTCTAAACCGCAGCTTTACCGGTCACCATTACATCGCTGCATTTATAACTCGTCCGTGGAAAGACCGAGTGCCGCACCCGGCTGTTCCATTGCGCTAAGCCGAGGAAGGGAGAGAAAGAGCCGCAGTAGTTTAGATCAGTGACGCGTCAGCCATGTGCCGGCACACACGCTGCAGCAACACCGGGTTTAACCGGTGGATATATATGTGTGTGTGTGTATACCCTTATTCCCAACCAACAGCTCATTCGGAAATTAACGCGTCTCTTCATTTGTACGCTTCGACAGAAATTCATCACTATATATGTAGGCATACTGCATTGTCGCTTCAATTAAAATCAGCATGCTACTGAAAATCTTTTTTTTTTCTTCTTTTTTATTTAATTTTGTTAATTTTTTTTTTCTGATTAAATTTCAACAGAAAAAAAACCGTACTCTCTATTTTACAAGGTTTAATTTTCTTTTCGTTGATTATAACGAAGCACGTGAGTGTAAAGTTGAGTTGAATATTTTAAAAACAATATAATACCTACAATTACCTATATATGCATAATATGTAACTAGTTACTTTTCGCCAATAACAAGGATAAATTTAATAGAGAGAGGAAGAGAAAGAGAGTGAGTGGAATATTGCTATTATAACTTTGACTAACATTATACACCATATTATAGCATAGTATAGTATAGAGAGAGAGAGAGAGAGAGAGAGAGAGAGAGAGAGAGAGAAAGAGAGACAGTTACACAGATTGTTATTATTCCGATTATTGCATAGCCATTATTATTAATGCTCGGTGGAGAGGAAGAACGGTAAAGTGAGTGAATATGTGTGTGTGCGTGTGTAAATGTATGTATATATGTATTATTTGAATAATGAGGTCTGAAATTCGGTTACGTAACAATGCGACAAGGTAATAGGTAGGAGAGTGTATAACAGCTATAACACACACACGCGCACACACACACAATACAGAAACACATACAAATACATTTACACAAGGCAGAAACAGTGAGGGAAAGAGAGAGAGAGAGAGAGCTACGAACGATTTGAATTTTAGCCACGTATGCGGCCGCCGCCGCCACGTTCGTAGATTTTCCGGTTGGTATATAACGAAAATTCAAGCGAACGCGCCCGTTCGCAAGGACTTACATATATATAGCTAGGTTGGTAGGTAGGTACACGTATTTGCTGACGCTTCATAATGCATATAACGCGGCAGTGCTATCCCAACCGGCTTCTCTCATCTACACCTATATTTACTATACTCTACAGCTGCACCGACCAACCGTTTCATTTCGTCTCTGCTCTCTTACTTACTTATATACTATTTCGTATTAATTATATGTAAGAAAGAGAGAGAAGAGAGAGAGAGAGAGGGAGCTTTAATGAGGACGGGAAACCGTTAAATACAACGCTTTTCAACCCTTTGAAGTTTCGGCTTTCATTCATAGCTCGTTTATACCTATATAACATCCAGCTCCTCCTCATTTCTCTACTTCCATACTCAGTTACACATAACCCATATATTATAACTATATATTATTTGCTCGACTTTTTTCTTTCTTTTCTTTTTTTTTTTTTTTTGTTTTATTCCATAAAAGAGATCCCTTATTTAATACATTCACCCCTAATGTATATATAGCTATACCTATACTTAAGTCTAGCTGGCAAGTTTAACTGAATTTCATGAGATTCGTCGTCGTCGTCGTCGTAGTCGTGTCATAGCGCTCATAGTCTCTTCTCGCACGTGTACAGTTTCTGATCTGCATACAACAAGTATGTATGCGTTCCTGTGTCTATACGTATACGTGCTCCTGCATACATACCTACACATCCACGACATGTATTTATGCAGGTTACATTCCCCTCCCCGTCAAACAGCACTTGCCCTTGTAACTTTCTACAAATGCCGTTTTTATTCGCACCAATAAACTTTCTCACATTTGCCCGGTTAAATTCGTATAACTACGTATAGATAGATAGGTTTATATTTTTCGCGCACACACACACACACTTTATGTACATCATAATGAAATTTTATTAGCCTACCAGCAACACCAGCCGAACACGCTTTAATTTATGTTTGCTCGTAAAGCTTTACGGTAGACCGCCGTACACCTGATTATGTATCCCCCCTTCCCCCATCCACCCCAGCCTATACCTATATAACAACCTATCTACTCTCTACGCCTACTGCACCGTGTTAAATATTCCTCCGATGCCGCCGCTGCTATTCTACTGCCTTTGAGCTTGCGAGCAGCGATAATGAATCCCTCGCTATCAACACACACACAGCTTTGATATATGCCTATAAAATATAAACGTTTTTTTATTTTTATTTTTACGCTTACTATTCGTCTCTTTTACTATACTCTACGAATAGGATAGGATGTGTACCATATATAATTTACAATTTACGAAATTACATTAAATATAAGTACAACAAATACACACATACACATCTATACACGTAAACAATTCGCTGCCAAAAGCTGATGTAAGAGAATTCAAACTTTAGCTGGGCTCATTGTCAAATCCACTCAGGTTAATCCATATAAGTAGAATATTATTGTGTATTTCAAAGTAGGAAGTCGGTAGGTAGGGAGATATACATAACCCACCAGTTCAAACATGCAATTTCAACTGCAGTATACGTACCTATACTATAGAAGTGACTTTATAATGTTAAACTTTATAGAGGCTGCTGCTGTGCATTCACGTCTAATAATATATATATATA